>JAVQJL010012776.1:0-13512 GCA_036024295.1 Nannoperca obscura
TCTCATCAAACTTGTAAGGGCTGGTGATGAATCACAAGTGCTATAAGTAAGTACATCGCTGCCAATGGCAGAATCGAAAAGAGCATTAAATCTAAGAACTGATTATCTTTGTACATTATCAAATACAATACATTCAAACTAAAATACAATTCCACTATAATCCTTTATTAGTGCCTCAATAGGGGAATTGCTATAAGAGATATTTCTTAAAAGAAAGAAATCTGTTCACTACCTTTTTAATACAAGTAAATACAATAGTATGCTAAAAACACTGAGCTGGGCTACCAGTCTCGACTACCATAGGAAGTGATGCGAGTTGTTATTTTCTGCTTTCACTCAGACAACGTGCAACTTTGTGAGCTGCTGTGAGTGAACACCAGAGATTTGATGACGCACATTTGGCCGATATATTTGCTTTCTATTCACTTTAAATGCAACTGTGGCTTTGCTTTTGTCTCCAGCAGTACGGAAGTGAACCATTGTTCCCATCAACCTACAGTGACCCTCCACTGTCCCCCATTAGTTTGATCTCGTGGGAGGAGAGGGATGACATGTACCCCGACATCCACGTCGAAAGATCTCAGGTTGGATCAGGACGGCAACCCACAGCAGGGACACCTTTACTAATATCAGATCCTGGGACAATGCTTGTTGATAGCCTGCTTGAACATGTCATCTACAAACCCCAGACTGCTATGTTGGCTCCACAAGGAGAGGAGGAGGAGGGGACAGAAGAAGAGCAGAGGGACATATCAACGAGTGAAGAGGAAGACAAATGTTCAAATGCATTTGGAGGAATCCTGGGAGACTTGCTGTCCAGTGTGGAGTTGGATTTCTCTAATTCACCTCTGGGGCTGACTCTCAGCTCTGTTAACAGTCTTTTGGGTCCTAAAACCCTTGAAACAACAAATGTCTTGAATGGAGGCTTCTTACCGGGGAGGAGGGGGATTGAGAACAGTGTGGAAGCAAATTCTCCTTCTTTGGATTGTGGACAGTGTGAAATAATGACTCCTGACACTGCAGATGCATGCTTATCTCAGTATATGCTTGAGACAACACTGACTGGTGATTATTTCCCTCAGGTAGCTGCTGTCAGCAGCACTACACTCTGTGACGTGCAGAGGTAGCAGTGACGATGGGAAACACACAAACTGGACAATCTGAACTACTAGACTGAATTTCAAGAAAGCATTATTCAAGCATCATTTCTGTTCTAGTGATGACCTCTGTGACTTTGTGTAATCAGAGAAAATCATGCTGCAGATGATCTGTAACTATAATCAGCGTTAATCAGTGCTACAAAACAAGTTAATAAATGAATAGGAAATGTTTATATTGAGTTCATATTTGACTTTGTAAAGTAACTAATGGTTTTATTAATGTTAGATTAATCATGTATTGATGTTTAAAGATCAATAATAAGTAATAAGGACAACATTTGGGTTGTCAGGTTGTGGAAAATCTTTTTGGCTGGCATGTATCTACTTGCAGCAGGTGGACAGCAATGTCAGTCAGTCTTTTGGTCCACCACTGTGATCCAGACTGAAAAATCTCAACAACTGTTGGATTGCCATTAAATTTGGTACAGACAAGTATGTATCCTACTGACTTTGGTGATCCCGACATTTCCTCTGGCGCTATCATCAGATTAAGATTTGAATTTGTCCAGGACTTTGGTTTATGACCAAATACCTGCAAAAATAAATGACATTCCCATCCGCCTCAGTTGTGTTTAGGGCTAATGTCAGTATGCTAACAGGGTAAACTAAGATGGTGAACATGAATACATCATTAATAAAGGATTGTTATTTTCTTACATTATAAGTCATGACGAGTATCTCATTGCTAAAAGTCGTTTTCCAGATGGTAAGTGATCAAACTAGTGTCTATTGAAGCGGTCTTTCTGATCTGTCCAAGATCAAAAAAAAAAAAAGACTAGACTAGTATCATGCAAGAGGATATAAACCAGCCAAATTTACTTTTCACAACCTGGCAACAAAAATGAGCTTGCCTATTACTAATATACAATTGATATGGTATTTATTACCCATTAATATCGTAAACCCATAGTTACAACTTGTTGAATCACCTAAAGTAAATACACAATTGGGATTTAAGACGTATGTGTCAAGTCAAAACAGCCTTTCTGCATAACTGCTGAAAGTGTTGGTGTTACTTTAATATTAGGGGGTGATCTTCATATGTTTCTTATGTTAGCCATTGTGTTTTGTGAGCAGTGAAGTGTCGCTGAGTGTGAAATTATTCCAAAACAGACCAAGACAAAAGTCAGTAGGGGGTTTCCCTGTTACAGATAATGTTTCAGTGTGTGGTATAGTAATGTTCTTCTAAACTTAAAGTTTTACTTATACATACACCAGTTAAACACCGTTTTTAGGACTTCCTGAGAGTCGTCTCAGTTCCTCATTGATAATCAAAATTTCAAAGTCTCTACTTCACTGACAGACTGAAGTTGGAAGAAATGGTCAAGTCAAATACGCTTTATTGGCATGACAGATCAAACTTATATATCAATATATAGATCAAACAAACTGTCATCAATCTTTCTGATGTTTTTTGTTTAACACTGCAGTTGTTTTATACATTTTAAGCTCAGGATTGTGCCTGTGCACTTAAAGGTGAAATGTGGTACCTATAGAGGAAAGTCCCCCTCTGCATCACATGGGGATATGATAAAGGGAGTGAGTGGCTTTATGCTGTGTGGAAAGTATGATGATGAAAAAATCATCTGAGGGATTGTTGTGCTGTTGCAACTTCTCCTTTAAAAAGTAAACACATCTGAACATCAGCCTGCAGACTTTCTTTATCTTGTGCATATGAAATCGATCTGTCACTGTGGTAGACAGATTTTAAAAAGCTATAGAATAGCTCTGGATGTGATGTTGAACTGTACAAAAACAAATACAGCAGGATTATTTTTTATTAAGAATCTATGAATGAATGAACTCACTATAAAATAGTTTAAGAAACGTATAGGCTAATTTTAGTCATAACTTGATTTCTCAATGTCTAGACATTAGAATATTACAAGGAATAATACTTGTATATATAATAATTGTATGCACTATGTTAGCTGTATTAGCTTATAATCAATAGCCTGCAGTCTCTGTGAAGTCTCTGGCTTCACTGAACTGTGACTTAGTTTGTGACTGAACTTGGTCACATCACACCAGAGGCGGCGGTCGACCAACACGGAGCCTCCGCTGTCACTTCACCACAGTCTGGATCCACTGCTCTAAATAAAGATGTTTGGGACTACTTATGATCACGGATAGAGCATCAAAATGTTAATATGATGCTGGGATGTGATGTCTCGGTGAGTATGTTTGTTTTTCCTCTTGTTACGGTCATTATTAACTGCACGTAGCTGCAGTTGAGCCATACACGGCTCTATATCTATTACATGTCTCTGCTTAAAATGTAAATTATTTCACATTTCACGAATGGGAGCATTTTGGCGCCAGCAACAAGAAGTAAAATTCGTAAAGCACAGAGTGGTTTCACAAAAGTAAACCTTTGATCATTAATCATCGATAGGCATCGAAATCGCTGAATCCAAACACATGATGGACATCATGCAATTCTGTGCTTTTCCTTGTTTTAAGGTGAACTAGCAGTCCCTGCTGAAATGCAAGAGACGTATAAAAGACGGCAGTTACTGATGATTCATGGCGACAATGTCCCAAAGATGGTCCATCCTCATTGCCATTACTGTGCTGGCTGTGCAGCTTTGTATAGGTAAGTAGCTCAAGCTACTGTACTGTGTGAACATATATTTCTGACATTTCAGTTGGCATGTATGGCACATAAAAAAAATGTGTTCTTCATATTATTTGGAGGTAAAGGTTAGATAGCGTGGACATACATACAAGTTATTCTGACAGTGTTTCCAGTCTGATTTGTCATTGCTTCTCATTTGTGCGCACTGCAGCTACTATTTATCAGTGATGTTTGTAAAACAGAGCATCTTCATAAGGATGAAGCGTTTTGTGTGTGCAGAATTGCATTTCCTCATGTAATAATATGAACATGCAGTCTATATAAGTAATTATTTCTACCCTTTAGGTGAGAAATCCTGTGCCATATGGTCCAGTGATGGACCTGTGGTGCTGCGAGGCTCCACTTTTAAGGTGTACTGCACCTTTAACTGCAGGTGCAAGGGATCCATGTACAGCGACCATCCGCCAACACTACAGAACCACCAAGAATTAAATTCTACAACGATATATTTGAGTGTGGTAAACATAACCAAGAACCGAACATACAGCTGTCAGTGTACCTGTTCTGCTCTGGACCCCTGTGGACTGGACATCTCAGCTGGATGTAAGTATGACACCAAGGAGCACGAAAGCATCCCTCCCTGAAACATCTATCCCACTGAAAAGGTTCTTTATGCACAGATTTTGTGGATTTCACACTGTTTTTCCTTAAATGTAAAGGACGGTCCAAGTATTTAATACAGGAGCAAGAGTATGTGTAAGTGCTCCTGTAAAGTGCCCTTTGTTATGATATTGCACTATATAAATAAAACTGAATTGAAATAGTGATCAGCCACTAAGTGTTTTTTTCCACTTACACATTATTCTTATTGAAAACTGACAAAACCTTTGTGAATATGCACAAAATGTCTTCCTGTGCATTGTGCATCGAGATGAGACTTTCTTATCTTTAAGGCATGACTGTAACTTTTCAAGCTAAAGAGAGCTGTAACAGCTAAGGGGGTTCTGCTTTTTCTTCTATACTTAGAGAACAAATTATTCTTGTGTTGTAGGCTGAACGCAGCTAAGTGTCAAAGCTAACTGTGATAAGTTGCTTATTCTGACCTCAGAGCTGTGGCTAAATGAGAAGTTAAAACAAACTACTAAACAAATACTTGTTCTGTTATGACATATGCAATATTGAAAACTAATTTGAGATCTCTACAGTTATGTGTTAGAATGACATCTCATGTACAAGCAATCTATTACTATTACTTAGGCTGTTGTTCTCTATTCAGTAACTTCTTCTTACTTGTCCTTCAGACCCACCAGATGACCCGAAAAACATCTCATGCATCTACAAGGTCATAAATAATAAAAGGAAAGTGACCTGCACTTGGAACAGAGGACGAGACACTTATCTTTGGAACACATCAGAGCTGTGGTGAGTTTCAAAGAGAAAATGTTCAACGTTCTACTGTTCCATATTATACCGCTTGTATCGACTATCACATGACACTTGGCTTTGTGTGTTTCAGGGTGAGAACTGTGTCTGGAAATCACACAGATAGACCAGATTCATACACAGTCTCCAGTAAGGGCACTGCTTTACCGACAGCTACTTTCAGTGTGTCCAGCTCTGTACAGTTGATCTCTGTGTGGGTAAAAGCCCAAAATCCACTGGGCCCGGCAGAGTCCAACCCTATCAACTACACACTCAGTGACATTGGTAAGCAACTTATCGGTCATCCCAAAAATTTTCCAAATCCCGTAAGTGGCAGATTCTGCATAGAGAGTGTGTTATGTTTCATGTGTAATGACAGTTTCTAGTTGTTTATAAGGCATGAAATCACAGTATTGTGAATGGAACTCCAATCCAGCTTTGCAGTGAGACGTGTCCTTCTTTAATGCTCTAATCTTGAAGTTTATGATTGTTGATATCCTCCATTGTCCTTTCCACTAAGAGATCACTTCCTCTGATTGAACAGCAATGATGCAGATAAATCTTATCTTATCAATTGCTGCTTTTATGGCAAAGAAAACATCAACAACTCTCACTTTTGTGTGCCCTTTTACCTGATTTACCTGACCACTCTGGTGACTGTGGTGATCCGAGCAGAGATGCCATCGACTCCTGTTCTTGGCCAACCCGAGTGCTATTCCCGCAAGTGCATCATCAAAGTGCAGTCTGAGAGGATTGAACACCTGGAGATCCAGTACAGAGCAGATGCTCAGAAATGGACATCTTTAACAGACTCAGTAAGAAGTCTTCACTCTTCAGATTTGTCCAGTTATTGAAAATGTAGGGACTTCCACTGAGATGTTGCAAGAGATATTGCAGAAGGTCAAATAAAACTTAAAAAATAAAACTCACTGCAAAATCAGACCTCACAGGCCTGTGCGCAAATGTGAACTCACATTGTCTCAAAAACAAGCTGAAATGTTGTGCTCTTACAGTGTGATCATGAATGGCATTTCATCACAGGACTTACAGAATGGGCAGGTTTGGTCCATCTCCTCTCTGGATCCTTACCAGTTGTACCATTTCAGAGCCAGATCCAAATTCACCACCGGCCTGTGGAGCCAGTGGAGCACAAACGTTTCCAGCTGGACTCAAGAGGAAGGTGAGCAAACTGCATTTATGAACCTGCACCCTGTTCAAACCCTGAACCTTAGTGTATTTTTGAACTTCCTGAGTGAAAGCACCACTGGTTCTATCTGCAGGCAAACGTATCAGAATGGAGTATTTACAGTTATTTCTGTGGCACTTTATCTATGCAAGCTATCAAATAATGCAGTAATGTTTTCTTCTTGGTTTTTTTATATGCAGTTATCAGCTCACCACTGACTGTATGCAGGATACCTATACGCCACTGAAACAGCCCTTGGGTTGTGTGTTGAGAGGAAAACCATTCATTAGTGATGAGACACAGTATGCCAAGCAGCTTAGATTATATTACAATGTCATAAGTGAACTTTAGTTGAGTCTTAATATATATTTCAGGTAAGCATCAAGCCAGAGCAAAGGAACGTGAAGTGGTAAAGAAGATAGCAATGCTTCATGGGAAATATTGCTGCATATTTGTAGTACTGATGGTGTGAAGATATGCAAACCTCTGTACAGATATGCAAGCTGCTGTATGAATGTAAGACAGTGCCAGATCATCAGCTTTCCACAAACAGCCAGCAGCAGCAGAGGTCAGGGTAGAAGTAGCTGAAGACACATTTTTGGTAAAGGGTGTCTTAACCGTTACATTTTCTTTTTTATTGAAAGCATTAGTTAATTACACTCGGACTCTCTACCGAAGAAAGTCCACATGTGATTAAACACGATTATCTCATCGACCACAGCTAGGTTGATTTTTGTTTTTCTTTTGTCTTTTTTTTGCTGTGCGTTGAGTTGGTGAGTTGTTATTCTGCCCACCTCTCTTCCATTTAAAAAAAAAAATGTAAACAACCAATAACATTATACAAAGTGACAGACAAAATAAAACACATACATGGGAAAGAAATATCATAAATAAGATAAAAATAAGATTTACTAAAATAAAAGAGAATACATTTATACCCTGGGATGATATAACATACTGTACTCTACTACTAATTGAGCTTGTGTACAGTGCACAGTGTGAGACCTTTTGCATATGATGACAAAAAACTAAACAAAACACACAGCTAGGTTGATTTTTGACCTTTCGGCCAACCACTGGTTTCATCCAGGACAGTATGACAGTCAACTGACAGAGATATGAAACACGCCTGAGGAAGTTTATCTACCACAATAAACAATTAGTTGTGTTTTCTTGTGAAGATAATACCATTCTTTAATAGAAATGTGATTTGAAATCTTTGTTTGAATTGGCTCTACCTTCTCTTTGTTTGCAGTTGCATGTGTGAAAAATAATTGCAAAATCATTTCATTGGTTAATTTAAATACATTTTAATCCTGGCCTTGTTGAAACCAAATGTGTAGGAAAGTACTGAAGTGAAAGCTCTTATCTTTGCCACAAACTGGGCTTGCAGATTTGATGAAGGTTATGTTACTCATGTTTAGAATGTAACTCGTTGTTCAGCCTCATATAACCATGTTGGACAGCTGGGGTCCCCAAACACAAGAAATGTGTCATGTTCTGTAGCTTTCGTCATCTGTTCAAAATCTTATTTATAAGCAATTCTCATAAGGTTAGATAAAGTCATGTTTTTTAAGATGTTAAATAGTCTCCAGGAACCCAAATGTAAAATTAGGGTTACAATAAAGTGAAATTAAATTTGTAGTTTCTTGCATTAAAAGAGTTACAGCTGGGTAGCTAACAGTGAAGCCTTAGTTTCCCAATAGCACTTGAACTCACCAACATGGAAGTGTTCTCCTCATACAAACGCTTCACCATATGACTTTAAAGCAACTTAGACAATATAAGGCTACAAGATGTTTATTTTCATGGATATCATATATATTATCTCTAGCATCGTTCCAGTAATTGCAATTGATTTCCATGTTTTTATAAAAAAAATGTATCAGATGTGGATGTGTCGATTCAGACAAAACAAGATTTCTTGGAAGTGTTACTCATTGCTGTCAGACTTGAGCTCACAAAGGAAAATGTACCAGAGCAGCAGACTGGATGTTTGTCACTTTTAAAACTGCATCAAAGGTGAATACAGTCAATTAGGAATAACTTATTAGAAATGCCAAGTCTATAAACATGTCTTTCACTCATTGAAAAAACAACCACTTCTAGTCAGTAAAGTCAAAAACGGAAATATCAGCCTTCTTTCATGTGATTTCAGTATTACACATTGCTTTTATTTTATTGTTTTAGCTCCTGCCAAAGAGCTGGATGTGTGGTGGGCTGAATCTGCCTCTAACTTTACATCCCTGAGAGTTTATTGGAAGGTAAGTTTTAAAGCTCATCAAAAAGAGTTCCCCCCAGTGTGTTGAGAGCTTTTCAATTGAATTCTGAATGATTTTGACAGATAATAGACGTAACACTGCAGTTTCAGTCTCCATGTGTTCCCTCTCCCCTCTCTCACTTTGCATCTGTGTGGGCGTGCGGTGTTGTAGCCATAGTAACATTTTTTGATCCTGCTCCTTCACTTCAATGTTCTGTACAAATTAAAGGTCACCCGTTGACCACTTTTGAGGTGTGACACACACTCGCACATCCCTACCCTCTACCCCCCCCCCCCCACACACACACACACACACATACAGAGAGAGAGAAAGAGAGAGAGACACTCATTTAACGTCACATAAAGACAGTGAGAGATAAGTGAAACCTGACAGCAGACGCCACAGTTTCAGTTTACAAGAAAAGAGGAGCTGAACAGAAATGATGTGTCTTACAGACTGTTCTTGCAGCGTGCTGATTTTGAGCAGATCGGTTGTTTCTTTTCCTTCAATAAAAGCAAATATGGTGTCAAGCTCAATGATTTAAACATCTCTCTGACTGCAGGAGGCGAACATTTCCAACACAAGAGGGAAAATCATAGAATACAAAGTCAGCGTTTACAGCCATATCTATGGACTGGTCTTCACCACTAACATTAGCGCTGATGCCAGGAACTGTTCAGTCCCGTTCTGTGCCAGCTGTGAGGTGACAGTGTGGGCTCGCAACTCCAAAGGGATCTCCCCTCCTGCCACAATTACAACCCATCACACAAAAGGTAAAATAAAAAAAGAAGCACACTTTGTAAGAGTGAATGCTTGTTCAGTTACATCTGTAGCTTAATGATGCCAGAATGTGCCTCTTTTTCTGGGTTGTTAAGAGGTTACAGCTAAATATCAGATGCATTAGTAACACTGAATCCAGGGTGAAGCTGGTGTCTTTATGATTCACTCTTAGTAATGACGGTTAAGCAGTTTAAGTATTCACACACGCTCCTCTTTTTCAGCCAAGCCCCAGCAGGATGTGCATGTAACCGTAGACAACCACACCATCTCCTGGAGAAAGCCTGAAACTGCACCGCTGCCTGCAGAGTATGTGGTGGAGTGGTACCCAAAGGGCCACAAGCTGGAAGAGCTCAGATGGCTCAGACTGGGCAGGAATGACAACCATGCAGTCCTCACAGGTGGGACATATTGAGTTACAGTAAATACTACAGATGAAATAACATAAAAAAAGCCATGTTTGTGACTTTAATTTCTTTAAATTAGTTGTTGACAACTACATTTTCTGTTGCTCACTGTTGTATACTACTATCTTTCTTTGTGCAGGCATTAAGCCATTTGAATGCTACGAGGGAGCAGTGTATGTTTTATATAATGACAGATCAGTGAGCAGGAACAGGTTTACAGGTGTCACCACGTTGGAATCAGGTAAGAACTGTGTTATAATATTTTATATTATAATATAATTTCACATTTATTAAAACTCATAAACACAACTGGTAGAAAATGCAACGGCGTTAACAGGAGTATTAAATAGTTTTAAATATTCCTTTATTATCCATCGTGTTGAGGAGTCTTTTTGAGTTATGCTTGTTGTTTGCAGTCCCAGCCGCTGGTCCGTCAGTCCAGGAGAAGGTTGAGGGAAACAAAGTGAAAGTGACCTGGACGGACATTCCCAGGCTTCAGTGTGGGGGTTGTATCACCAAGTATACCATCTATTTAAAGAACAGCAGTGGACACGTGCAGCCTTGTAAGAACCGTCTATCTGTTTTTTGTTTTTTTACTGAAACATCTACACAGAGATAATGGCATGTTCTTTGTGGCATGTACTCTTTGGTTGCACACAGTCAAAAGAGTAATCTTCGTTAAAACGGCCCCTCTGCCATGTGTATATTCATTTGTATTTCAGACTCAATATTAGCATCAGAGAGGCTGCATATCATCGAAGACCTGCCTCCAGCTGTCTACAGACTGTGGATGACAGCTTCAACTGCTCAAGGAGAAGGCCCTGCATGTCCAGAGCTCCCAGTCTTCATCCAGCGTAAACAGCTTTTTAAGATTCTTTAAAGGAATTGTTTTGAATGTACAAGAAATCTGCAAGAAAGCAAATAAGCATATTGCCCAAAATGTCAAGCTATTAATTTAACATTAGATGAAACTAGCTGTAATAGATCACTTTTCTCTATAAGACTCCAGCAGAACATCTTACAGTAAAATGAATTGAGTACTGTATGTAATAACATTAAGATAAGATATGTCCAGGGACATACTGTAGTTTAAAGGATGGGTTTACATTTTTTTCCCAGTCAGGTGCCCATATGAACACTGAAAGAGGTTTTGCTTGCTGCATTTATTAAGAATGCCCTTCCAATGTAAGAAGAGTCACTATCTGTGTAAAAATGTATTCAATTCAGTTTATATGAAATTAATATGAGGCTCCATCAGTCTGAATTCATCAGCTCAAGTGGATATCTTCCAAAGTTACTGTCTGTTCCTTGCTGAGCTGCAGTGGAGGGACAATAACACAAAGAGGGAATGTCGTACAAAAAAAGAAACTTTGTAAGACATCCATCTGATGTGGCTAACTCAGACTGCTGACGCTTCATATTAACTTTGGTCCATTTTGCACAAAACGAGGACTGTGAATTTTGTTCTCCATTACTTACATTGAAAGGATCTTTGACAGCAAAACAAAATGTTTCAATGTTCATATGAGCGCCAGACGTTATTTTGAAGACACCCTGAAAATGTCCACAATTCATTTGGCCTAAACATATACAGAACGTTAGCTATTTTGTCTTCATAATGTGCTACCCTCTTTTCTTCAAAGGAGTGGAGTATAAAAGTGTTTATTGACTAGAAATAGCTTGACAAAAACAAAACTGAACTCAAGGTCCACTTACTAGCTTTTTCTGTAGCTTTCAACCATGTCTAATGGACTAATGGAACACTTTTTGCCCGACAACTTGAAAAAGATTTCACCAGGACAGCTATTGCTAATTTATTTTAATAATATGACTGTATGTTTTTTTTTTCTACCTTAATTGACTGTACCAGAGGAGACAAGTGTATATGCAGCGGAGCCCCAACGATCCCTCCTACTAGGGTGTGTGATCTTCACCATGATCGTGTTGTTTCTGCTGTGTCTGTGCCAGAGCTCAGCAATGAAGCAGAGGTACGTGAACAACAACAGCTCTGTGTGGATTAATAAGTGAAAGAGAATAAAAGTTCACACCTTTCACCTTTCGTTTATCCATGGTTCTGCAAAAAAAAAACACAACCCACAATTGTTTAAAGAAATGTCGCAGCAATAAAAGGTTTCCATGCCACAATGTCAAGCAGTTTTCCACATTCCCCCTCAGGTTCTGGGTGTTTTTCCAGTGCCTAATGCTCGATGTTGTGCCAGATCCTGCAAACAGCAAATGGGCAAAGGCGTGTACCCAGGAAAAGGTAATTTTATATAAAGGGATCAAACACTTACTACTGTACAGTACAGCTCACTCTTCATAGTTCAAACCTGTATCTTACGTCAAAATAGGGCAAGATGAACCTTCTGCTGCAGCCGAATAACTCCAGTGTAAACGAAGAGGAAGAGGAGCCCATCCTGGTGGACGTTGAGGAGCTGCCCAAGCAGAGCAGTGACATCTGCACACCTAGAAACGTCTCCTCACAGCTCCTTCCTCAAACCAGCCTAGGACCCTTGACCGAGCCGGCCACTGTGGTCTACCCTCTGACCACTTACATCAAGAGCTTCTCCCACGACTCCGACAGCTCCGACCACACTCAGACCTCTCTGGACACCAACACAACTGTCGACTACATCTCATCACACGAGCCGGAAAATATGGAGGAGGATCAGGAGGATGATGATGATGACAAAGAAGAGTTTATAGAAATGCCTGGTTTCTTCCCCAGTCACAACATCTTTTTTGAGTCGCTGGATTTTGGAGGGAAGTTGACTCTGGATGCGGTCAAAATTGAGTGCAAAGACCTCTTTCAGAACAGTTAGTGCTCACCTGACACTCAAAAGATGAGGTTTGAGTGAAAACAATTGTTAGAGGAAGACTGCTAAATGAAAGAGACCAGACAAAATGACTGGATTCTTTTTTTGCTGTCTGTTTCAGTGTCTTTTTTTGGATCCGGCATCTCGCTGATATGTGCATGAACTAACTCCTTGCTCACTGAAATCAGAACTGTTACAAAACAGCTCTCTCGTCGAAGTCTTCCAGAGCTGTCATGCTGTAGTCATTTTTTATGAAAAAGTACTTTTGTTTTCATTTCATGCATTACCATTGTTTTATCTTCATAATCTTGAATAAACCATCCAGACTCTGAGGGCACTGATGGGCCTTTCAGCAGACATTTTGACTTGAAAAGCACACTGCACAGTAAGCTGTGACCGTGATCAACCATCCATGATGGGACCCTGAAACTGAAGCAGCTAAATGGAATTCAGCCATCATTTAATTTATTTAGACGTGGTTTTCCTATGGTAACACGTCAACATGACTCCTGTCCTGTGTAAAAGGGGAACTTCATACTATTATAACCTATCATTGTGCCTTTAAATACATCTATACTACCTCAATGTTATTTCATCTAAACCAGGAGAAAAGTCAATTGTCTCTCAAATTTGTTGGTGATGTAAGCAGGTAATATTGCTGCATGACAGATGATTTATTTTTCTAAATATCATAATTATGATTAATCAGTTGGAAAACTATTTAAATGTTTGGGTATTTAGATTAAGACTACATCTACAGCCATGCTATGTGCGCATGCGCTTGTAAGTGCTTGCTGCCCGATACGGTTGCTCCGCTCGTCTTACTTTCTCTTTTAAATCTTTTTGTTATTTAACTCTGTACTTATGGGTTTTTTGTTTGGTGTTAACTTGTTGGTGTCGTGGCC
>JAVQJL010012794.1:0-15022 GCA_036024295.1 Nannoperca obscura
TCAGTTTCTGCTGAAAGTTCTGCTGAAAGCTTTAAACAGTTAAAGCTGAAAGTCTGCAGTTTAAGCACATCTTGTTCGTTTCATTTCAAATCCATTGTGGTGGTGTATAGAGCCAAAAAGATGAGAATTGTGTCGATGTCCCAATATTTATGAACCTGACTGTATAGCTCATGAGTAGGCTAATGCAAATTTTACTTTGTGTATGATCTCTGTAACACTTTTGTATAAAGGCATACATTTTTGCCATCTTTAAATCATATTTACTGTGAAGACTAATGTGATGCTCATAGAAAGACGCCAGGCCCTTGTAGTACTTCACAATGGTACAATTAGCAGTGCTCACTGTGGGTAGAGATGGGCAACAGCTGGACCTGTCAGTGGAAATACGCGCTGTCACTACAGCACTCAGCCAATGGTGCCACACGGCTAGGACATTAATTAAATAAGCTTCTCTATCAGCCTGACATCACCACTTGCTCTACTAGCGTGGTGTGAGATCCTTGATGGCGGCACAACTTCTTGGCTGGAGGTAAGACATTAACAGACAGACTGCCATTTTCTCTCTACATGAGTAACAGAGTAATGGGACTGCATGCAGTTGGGAGTGAGAATGGAAAATAGCACAGAGCTGAGGCAGTGAAGGCTTGGACCAAAAAAGTAGGGTTGTGTCATTTTGCCCTTGTTTGACAGTAATCTATTAATTAAGTATGGTAATGGCTGTAATTGTGACCATTCTCTGAACCAACCTTGTGGGTAATGCTAAAGCTTGCTGTGGTTGCTAAGCATCAACTGTCTCTGAGGGAATATACTTGAGTGTTCAGAGGGCCAGTGAGGCTGTGGTGGATTACTGCTTGCTCGCATTCAACCTCCTGCTTGCAGCAGATTACAGCTGCTCCTTGCAATAGGCTCCTGGTTGCTTTAACAAAGGGCTCACCTGCTTCGCATTAGCTCACTGGCACCCACAGACGCTCTGTATAAAATACACAAACAGGTGCAGCATGAGCACAACCAAGCATGCCACTTTGGCAAACATGTCAAGAGTGTACAGTGCTCTTCATAATACCATGGTTATGGCCACAGTGTCCAGCTGGCTTTGGACACTTTTTTAATCTGCACATCAGCACAACTGTTCCAAAATGAAAGCATGCATCATCATGGACCCTCCTCTATCCTGTCTCAAATTAAAGTGTCAACAGATCTCAAAGGATTTTAGGAGAAACAAGAAAGCATGCCAGCTACTTTAAATGTCTACAATTCTTCTTTTCATGCTTCACACAGGCTTTGAATGCACTCCATTTGGAAAACATACAACTCCCCTGCAGAATTAGTTAAATATAATTTGTTGTGTGCATTCAGTACTTATACTGAATAATGAATGTGTAGTACCAATAACCTCAACGGCTGTTGTGTTTGTGTATTGTTTCAAGGGAGATAGTTGGTGGATGAAACGGTTGATAAATCACCAGGCCCTGCTTGTAAACATAATAAAAATACCAGTTTAATGTATGGAGAAAGTAGAGATAGCAGCAGGCAGGAAATAAATGGAGCTGGGAAAAGACAATGTTGTTTGGATGAGAGTTGGACTTATCTTCCGGTTAAATGCAAAGATCTCCTCGCTACACTTTGTGTGAACTCAAGAAGCTAATGTAGTAACACCACGGGCCGCATGGCAAGCTTCTTCAATGGCTGATTCGATTCGCTAATGGACTCTGGAGGCTGTTTTGTTTAACAACACCTTATCTCTTCCTCTCCCTCCCTCCCACTCTCCCTCCGTGCCTCCCTCCAGTACAGCTCACATTGAATCTGTTCCCAGGATCAGGCCCCAGTGATGCTTCAGTTGCACTATGGTGTGCTTTGAACGCAACAATGGCTGGCATAATGGGAGAATTATA
Source organism: Nannoperca obscura (assembly GCA_036024295.1). Taxonomy (NCBI): domain Eukaryota; kingdom Metazoa; phylum Chordata; class Actinopteri; order Centrarchiformes; family Percichthyidae; genus Nannoperca; species Nannoperca obscura. The sequence goes on from JAVQJL010012794.1 coordinate 1,893, forward strand.
ACAGGCAGTGTCCATGAAGCAAAGGTAAATGGAAGCTGTGGGAGAATAGCTGTTATGGTGCTGGATAGTTTTGCATGGACAGACTCAAATTAAAGGGGTAACTGGGAAAGATTGTATTGCCTCATAGACCAAAATTGTCATAGTTTATCTGCTGGGCTGATAGAGCTGTTGATCAATACCGATGACTCAATGATTGGCTGGCCAGGTGCTGAGATTTCTGCTGTCACAATACATTGCAGCCATGAAGGCTAAAAGCCTTACTGTCAAACAGTAAAAGCAAATAACACTGCAGATTTATTGTTCAAAGACTTTGATATATCTGACCAGAAGTTTATGCTGAATCTCTGCTCTAATTAGCAAGTGTCCAAGTTTGTTGTGAACTGTGACTTTGTTTTTGTCAATTATAAGCGGTCAAAACTGGTCATCTTCTGGACTTGTATCTTGTTAATATGCTTAACAAAAGCATGTAATGTGTCCACCAATTATATCTAAAGGAGGAGCAGTAGATGGCAGTGAAACAGAGAACATTATAATGTCATCCTCCTTTAAATAAACTTTGACATGGTTTATTGGGGGAAGACCTTCATGAAGTCCCAAAATGAGCCAAACATGATGTTCATATTGAGGTCTACAACTGACAAATTAAACCTGTACAAACCTGGCAGAACAAAGATGTCCATGTGTCTAAAAGCCATCTAGAAAAACATCTAGAACAGCACATAGAAGGATTAATTTCTGATCTGTTGTTGCCTTCCATAATTGGTTGAAAAAAATCTATTTTATAATGTAACACTAATGTTTAGGCATACATGACTTGGTTAGATGATGCTCATGATCAAATAAGTTAAGGTTATAGAAATATTCTGGTTTGGGTTGAAATGACTACTTCGCTAAGGTTAGGGGACGATGGTCATGGTTTAAAATGACAACAATGTTGACTGGTGGTTTGAAACAGTTAATAACCTCCTCCCTACACGGACCTTGTCTGTGTTTCTGAATGACTTGCTCCTTTGCCCCCGTTATAATCACTACGGCTGCTAGAGGGCTTTGTCACATCAACGTGAACAGATGTTGTTTTAGGGCACTTGCTGAAACGACTGATGTTCTTCTTGGCATGACAGTCTCTCATCCCCTACAGATTCTCTGCCATGTCAGTAGCACGTACATTTCTAATACACACTTCTCTTGTCCTCTCTTAATGTTTGACAAAAGCAAATAGCAGAAGAACTTCTTTAAGCCCACCCATGATATCATTATGTGGATTTTTCTGGACTTTCTGGTTGCAACATGTACTTGTTCATAAAAGTAATGTGTTCTGCCATCTGGAACACAGCAGCTTATTTGGTTGAGTCAAAGCCTACTTCCAAATCATTTTAATAATTTCTGACTTGTTTGTAAGTTGGCCTTCAACTTTCTCCCTTGCCTTCCAAATATTGTCTTTATTCTGTGGCATGTCTTTTCCTTGAGGCTGTTTGTATAAACATGGATGATGCAGTTCTTAGCTTGTTGGTGTTTCATGAGCACAGTCCATGCAGGTTTTGTGACACCTGTAACATAAAATGGTCAGATAAATACTGCAAGTGTGCAACATCTTACAGCTTGAATTCATTCAAACCACCAGTGTGTTTGATGCATAGAAACAATATGAATCATAATGGTCATCATGGAATGAAAATAATGAAAAGCAATTACTACAGAGATAGTTATTTCCTTTTTGTTGGCTGCATCCGTGTGTATTTTCACATCTATGCAGTAAAACAAGTTTCTTTTAAAGGACACTCTGTACTCAGTAAAAAAGGAAAATTAGTGCAAAAGAGAATTGGTGGGATAATACATTCTGTTAATAGCACTGCCCATGTAAACTGAATCTAGAATGCTAACTCATGATTGATCAAAACAAACTTCTTTACACATTGCTATTCTGTCATGTGTGAAAAGACTGGGATGGGTTAAACCTGTTTCCTGGCTTCACATAATGCGCCAGACTTAGTCCTTTTAAAATGACAGTTGCCTGTGAAGCTTTTAGCTTGGTATAAACACTTCATTAAATATTTAAGAGGCATAAATAAATTTTCTTCATCATTGTCGTCATTATGAATAATTTTGAAATGCAGACCTTTGTATGTTAAAAGGTTTATTTCATAGAAGCTGCAATCAGTGGTATACAGTTTCTTGATGCTCAGAGTGTACTTTTGAGTTGTCAATCAAACAGCAAATTCAATACCCTAAATTGCAGGAAGGAATAAAAAATAAATATTAAAAAAAAGAAAGTCAATTTAATTTATATAACCCAGTATCATAAATCACCATTTGCCTCAGGGGAAGAGCAGCAGAGGAGGAATCGCTCTCCCAGGACAGACAGACAGGAAATAGCTGTTGTGTGTACAGAACAGACCAACATAATACAGTTACAGTATTACAATCAGGAGGATAAAATCATAAATTGGGAAAATGTATAAAGAATATGAATCCTGGAGCAACTTCCAGTTGCCGCCCTACAGATAGCAGGACCTGAGCCAGTTTCTGTGTGTGCCTGCCATGATTAAACAACATGAGACATCTTTTTAACATCAGCGCAATGCTTTATTGCATTAACTTTCACAGCTTTATCAAAAATGTTTCATATTTATTCTCTGAACAGTAGTTGAATGAACTGTTACACAGTCACAGGTGTGTGATTTTTCACTGCCATTTATCACCTTATATATTGCAGATTTGTGTTCATACGTTTGTTCTTGGGATGCTAACTTAGAATTTGTTTTCTGACTGATAGCCCACCCTTGTTAACTCATCATTAACCATTAACAGAAAGATTAAAATGTACTATTAAGAATGGAATTTCTATGAACAATAAGGCTCTGGCTTGCAGCTAGTAATTGTACCTCTTGAGGGCAAGACAGCCTGGTTCATGTAGTTCAGTTTATGGTTATTGTGTCCTTTTCCACGTGGCCTCTTCTAGCTAACACCAACATGATTGTTTGTGTATATATATAGTTTTGTTTATATCGCAAGGATGTTCCACATTGTTTGAGCCACCACTTCAAGAGTCACCTTTTGTTTTAAGTCAAGCATAAGGAATAACCAGTAAGCCCTAGTCAGAAGACCTAAGGGTTAATGTAGGATAGACAATCATGCAAAACAATCAGTTTGTCAGTGTCATCAGGCTTCAAAGAGACATACAACTGGATATCATCAGCATAGCAGTAATAAGATATACATTTTGAATGTGCTAATAACATGACCTAATTGAAGCATATATAAAACAAATAATATAGGACCCAAGACAGAGCTCTGAGGCACACCACAGGAAAGAGCAGCAGTTTCTGAAAGTTTCGAACCAAGTGACACAGAAAAACTCTCCCAGAGACACCCATCCAGTCCTAAGCCCTTCAGTCAGGATGCTTTGATCTACAGTATCTAAAGCTGCGCTCAGATCCAGCAACACCAAAACAGAGCATTCACCCACATCAGAAGACATTATTATGTCATTGGAGACTCTGAGAATAGCTGTCTGACAGAAACCGGATTGGAATTCATCTAAGATGTGGACAAGACTAGTAATTTCAACATGAGAAGACAACACAAAAGCTGCAGAAAAGCAGTCAAGGCAGTCCAGTAGGCCAACATCCAGCTGACAGCCAATTTAAGGTTACTTAACTTAATATTCAAACTTCCGATGATTCAAATCATGTTAAAACTTTGATTGTTTTACCTTATTATAAAACAATCAGGATCTAAAAGTGTAGCATAGAAATGTGGTTAAAATTTGGATTTGGATGGACAACCAACAGGACTTTAACATGTGAAGAAAAAAGAAATGTTTGTAAAGAAAATAATGCAAATATTTTTAAAGTTTTGCTTGCATCAAGGCTATTTCATTGTAAGAACTAATTCCATTTTGCTATGTGTAATAATAAACATACAGTTTCACCTGAGAGCTACTGAACTGTTGAAAAGATAACTTATGGTCCTGTTCTGCTGAGAAATCTCACAGAGAGAAAGACATGGACAGTCATATATTCCTTGGAAAAATCATTTTCACTTGGCAGATTAAGTCTATCAATAGATATTCCCCCAGCAGCCCCCAACACTACTCCACCACCTCATGTTTTCTGTAGCTGATGTCTCAAATCACTGATGGCCCAGCACTCACCACTCAGGTGTCAAACATGAAGGAGGAAGGACTCAATCACAGTGTCATGTCAAATTGTAGCAGTGTAGTGCCAGGACTTCACAGCAGCCTTCAGTAGCTTACTTCCAACCATCCCTCATGGTTGCCACGGAGCTCTCTGAGCTACACCGAGAATGTCAGGCTCTGAATTCACTTGGTCGATCAATACCGTCTTTGCAGACCCAGCAGTGTGCCTCCGAGGCTAAAACACAAACACACCAAAAATGATAGTGTCTATTTTCATCCTGGACAATTGTAACGTTCACCACGGCAATTCTGCTCACTGATGATAGTAATCATTACACCTACAACCATCCGGACCAGCACCTCACTGCCATAACTGTTTGTTGGAAACACTTTGTATGCCAAAGAGCCTTTGTAAGAATCACACATTCTTTTCCATTCACTCTCAACCTAGCATTTAATGTCTCCAGAGGTACAGTTTTATTCACTAAAATTTACCTTTGAAAAAGAGTCCCTTTCAAACACTTCATTGCTTATTTTATTGAATGTTGTACCCTGGAGTTTCTACAACTGCTAAAAGATACGATTATGCACCTTCAGACTGCCTTTTATAGCTCTCTTTGTTCTCTTGTAGTCTCTGTATATACTTGTTATAAAGTTCTGCAGTGAATACAAAAGTTGTATCCTTCATAAAGCCCTATATGAGTTGAGTGATCAATTGGATTTTTATTATTTCCAATGACATTATGTACTCCTGTAGGAACACTAAATGAAGCTTGCCATTTTTGTAAGCACTGACAAGCTTTTCTAAAACTCAGAAAACTAAGAATCCTACAACCTAATGATACTGAAATTTCAGAAAAAATCTTCACAATTTATCTTATAGTTTGACCAGAAATCAGCCCCTGATCTAATCCAGTTTATTTCTCTTTTTCAGCTAATACTCTATGGAAACTGTGTTTAAGTAACAATATTTGCTTGGAGATACCGAAAAGGTTTGCATTCCTCTTCATGTTTCAGCTCAGGATTAATTTCACTTCAACGACCCACAAGAGAATTAAATTATTTTAGTGAAATGTAAGAAGAGATGAAAGGTAATCACGCTTTAACAAAAGTGAAAGAAAAACGGAATGGCAACAAGTCAACACACTTTGACTGTATGGTGTGCTGGTGTAGCTTCAGGAATAATTATTTCTCTATTTCTCTTTCGACGCCCACTACTGTGGCTTTGGATCAGTCCATCCCCCTGATGCCATGTGGAAGCAACAAGACACCACAAAAAATAAGACCAGTGACTGTCAATTAGGCCCCAAATGTGGTAGGAGTTAGTCATGTGTGCAGTGCAGCATAGCATGACACCTGAAGGCTAATGGAAATTGACATTCCTGCTTGGTTGAGTAATGGGCCACACTGACAGTCAAGTATAGTGGGGTGGGGGTGGGGGTTCTCATTCCTCCAAGCATTGCCTCCAATTAGCCAGGCCATGCTGCAGGCCTCTGTTTGCTCCCCATTAAAATGTTAATCAAATGAAACAGAAACCTGCCTGTGGTCAGCATATCCTTCCATTGAAGGCTTCCACAAATTAAATTTAAAAATCTGCATGTTATACCATTAAATCAGCGTCTCCCTGATCCCCCCTTACAGTCCTACAAACGAGGTGCAGAGAGCAGGCATGACATTTATACAAAATCCTATAAAAGCCATGTTTAAACCTTTTTGGACTCTTTTAAATCCCTTATTTTGCTATGTATACACATAAGAAATATTCCTGTAGCTCATGTAATAGACAATTTCCCCAAAGATGTTTGTTTGAACATCTTTGATGAGCATGCAGACCTGCAAAGTGAGAGAGCTGGGATCCACAGTGCCACAGTGATTGAGCTACACTTTGGTTGTTCCCAAAAGAGACAGTTCTGTATATGTAACAAAGAGCAGGTGCATCAGTCAGCCAGCACCATCCAAATAGCCATTTCTGCTATATTGTTTACACTAACATTTGAAACCTGGAACACCCACAGCTTAACAAGTAATAATAGAGTACATCTTAATATACACTCACTGGTCACTTTATTAGGTGTGCCTGTACAATCTAATACAATCCAAAGCAACAGCTCTGCCATAAATTGTACTTTGACGAAGCTTCTTAATTTTTTCTTTTCGTTTACACTGTAAAAAGTGTGTGTGAGTGAGTGTGAAAGTAACATTCATATCACCCTGCAGAACAACAGTCCATCTCCCATACAGCTTGTGGAATACATTAAATGCTTGCAAGCACAGTGCTTACTTTGCCCTGAGATAACGTTGTTATGATATGGCACTATATAAATAAAATTGAATTGAACTGAATTGAATTACTTTGAATACGAGTATGTGCAGACAATTTGGGGAGAATTGTGGGAGGGTAATAAAGAGATAAAGGAGGCAATCCGGATACAGAGTTAAGGTCTGCTTTATGCAAATTTCAGGTGTGTAGAGTTATTATTATGAAGAAGAATAACTATCATGAATTTGCTTGTTGTTCATTCGGCAGTGATGGAGTGAAATCTGTGTTATTCATTCAAAACTACCTGAATATAAATGTAAGTTTCTAAAAAAAATATTGGTCTTTGTTACATCCTGTTTTATTTTGTTGTTTCCTGTTGGCTGGTGTTTTTGGGTTGATCTTTTGATTGGCAGGCACCTGTGCTGATTGGTGGGCTGAGCCAACATAAGCAGGCCAGGTTGTTGAGCTTCTCCCTCCTTCCTGCTGCAGCAGCACTTCGGCGGTGCTTCTGTTATGTTTTTTTCCAGTTTCTTCATTCATTTATTTCAATGAACTTACATGCAGTAACCTTGTGTTCAGTGTTTGAGCCAGCTGTAACAGTCTTGGTGGGACAGCGTCTCATTGGCTCTTGATTTTAACCTCTTTCAATGACAATTAGATACATAGATAATTAATTGATCCCAAGGGAAAATAGGCAAATAATAAATTACAAACAAATAAACGATTTTAACGATAAAGATTTTATATAAACCAAATTATGTTTACTAGTTAACTTATGTTTGGGGGCCAGGCTTATGAGTGGATTGATGGATGAGTCAAACTAACACAGAACATTCACCCAGGAGACTGTGGTTTGTGTCCTGTATGAAACCTCAACCACGATTTTCCCCCTGAACCTAACACATTAGTTTTGTTGCCTAAACAACATAAAAAGGTACTTTGTGTGTCTGTATGAGACATAGGGGGGCATGACAAAGCAGCGTCGGTATTTAAATTAAAATGTGTTGTCCTCCTTGGCTTTCAATACATTATCCCAGACCAGCCTAAACAGACTGCTTCCTCCCCTATGTTCATTATTTTTCTCACACCCATTCAGCCATTCGCTACATCCCATGCTTCCTCATTTCCTTAATATAATCATTTTATTTATTGTCTCTAACCACTCGTGTTCCCTTAGGGATTTCCTGTTTTATACCTTCATATTCCCGGCATAACTTGACTGTGAATCACATGCTTGCCATCTTTTGATGCTATATGCATTACATTTACATTACATTTACATTCACATTTAGGCATTTAGCAGACGCTTTTATCCAAAGCGACTTCCAATTAGAGATTTACATAAAGTGCATAGAACCATGATCAAAAACAACAAGATGTCTCATCAAAACTTGTAAGGGCTGGTGATGAATCACAAGTGCTATAAGAAAGTACATCGCTGCCAATGGCAGAATGGAAAAGAGCAATAAATCTAAGAACAGATTGTCTTTGTACATTATCAAATACAAATCATTCAATACAATTCCACTATAATAACGTACAATATGCTATACTTGTAGAAACATGTAGAAATGGTGGTGAGGGTGAGTTTGTTGTCGATGGAACGACCGTCGTGGAGTCCAGGGTGAAGGAGAGCTAATGGGAGATGGATGGAGAAGCAGGGATGACAAGGAGTTCCGTCTTAGCGAGGTTCAGCTGGAGGTGATGCTTGGTCATCCCAGTGGAGATGTCTGCTATCCGAGCTGCCTCTATCCGAGCTGAGACGCCAAGGTTGGCCAGAGGGAACGAGAGGTGGAGTTGTGTGTCATCAGCGTAGCAGTGGTAGGAATAACCGTGCAAGCTCATGATTGGTCCAAGTGTGGTGGTGTACAGGGAGAAGAGGAGAGGTCCAAGGACTGAGCACTGCGGCACACCTGTCAATAGGGGCCAAGGATCTGACACTTGACCTCTCCAGGAGACCTGGTAGGATCTAGCCTCAAGGTAGAAAGTGATCCACTGGAATGCAGTGCCGGTGATGCCCAGGTCAAGGAGAGTTGTGAGCAGGATCTGATGGTTGACTGTGTCAAATGCTGCAGACAGGTCTAGCAGGATGATCTCCCCACAGCTCTGGCAGAGTGGAGGGCATTAGTGACCGACAGGAGGGCAGTTTCTGTGGAGTGACTGGACTTGAAGCCTGATTGATTATCTTGCATTAGTGAGATTTTATTCCTTTTTTTCAATAGTTGAGTAATAGCTATTTGTTGCTGTTATGTTTTATTGAAAGAGGTACTGCTAGTCAACAAAGTGACATAAAGTACCTGACACATAAACTTGATAAACTTGGATACCAGTTTTAATTACACTTGTGTTGGAGGTTTAAATTGCTGTGGTCAAATTGACCCCATAGATAAAAGATGTTAATACATTTGGAGGGTTAAACCTTTAAAAATCACCCTGCTGTGGCATGGTCCCACATACATATGTGGAGTCTACATACAACATGAGTGCAATTTAAATGTTCATGAATCATTCACAGATTTTGAAAAGAACCAGAAATACTGTAGGCAATAGATCCTTAACCTAAGTAAGTAAATTAGTCTTAGGACTCTCTATTTTGTATTTTCATATTCCCTTCAGCAAGGCATGTTTGGAAATGTGATGTGGAGTGATGAGGGCTGAATAAATGTCTCTGGAAATCCCTGAGAGGCGACAGATGAACTGGCGATTAAGTGCACTTCTGTGCTAGACATGGAATGGGCTAAGGTTAATCTTAAATTCGGGGGCTCTCAAGCAATGTTTGGTTGCTTGCTAGTCCTCTTCTTCGCTCTGTCTCTCCACTTTCTTTGCTGTTACTTGAGGTCAGTAGCTCACTACCCACAGAGATGAACGCTTGGCTTTAGATTGCATCAGGCCTTCTTAAGCTCCAGTTTGGCAATCAGTCTCAAACCTATAGTGCTGAGCAAATTCAGCTGAGCCATCGGTCACAAAGTGGGGTTAATGTCGGATCAATAGGAGGCTCTTGAGTGCAAATGCCCCACTGTTCTTATTAAAGCTTTTCATTATTCTTTCAGTGCAGTGAATTTTTAAAGACCCAGCTGAGGCTAATTTCCCAGTAGCTCTGGAAGTTCACATTCCAGGGTTGTACTGAGGTGAAGACATAAGCTATGACATACTATATAAACTAAATTACTATGTGAATTGTTTGTGTGCCTCAACAGAATATGTAAATCAATATGATCAAAATGGCACCTATCCAACTACAATACAGGTAAACCTAAAAATGTCATCAAACCAAAATTACTCTTCTGTATATTAAAAGGAACTTCTCTGCTTGAAAACAACTGACTTCAAGGGGTCAAATGAAAAAAACAAAGACTTTAACAAAGGAGAGTGCATTATAACCATGGCACAGGCAAAATATCTTATTGTGTATGTCTGCGTGTGTGTGTGTGTGTGTGTGTGTGTGTGTGTGTGTGTGTGTGTGTATACATGCTTGTTAAAACAGAGAGCCATGAGCACATTGTGAAATTGAAGGAGATTACCACCCAGAAGCAATTTCTTGTGATTCTGTGTACTCCTCAAACCTAAATTTATCCCCCTTGGTAGCTGATTGGGGACCTAAACCCCCGTAGTCATCTACTATATATTTTTAATGACACTCCAATTTTACTATATTACTCAGTTTTGCTCTAGTTTTGAAAAAGTCTCCATATAAAACCTACAAACAAAGATAATAGCACATCTTTTGTATTCTTAATGATATATTAATATCTTCAGGAATATACTTTGGCTGATTTTTTTCTGAAAAGCATATGCCATTTTATATAGTTTTCATTTTGAAAGTAGAGATAAAGTTGCCCACTATACAGTAGGTGGAATAAAGTTAGTATTGGGAGTCCAGAGAAAAGGTCACAATATACCTCCTGTGCCCATAATTCTTATCTGTATTCCAGGGAACAGGTGGAGACAGTTAGCAGTTAACAGTTTCTGTCCAGTGGGGATTGGGACACTCTGTTGTATCTAAGCCTTAAATTGTGATTTAGGATGATACCATGAGTGTAGTTAACAAATTAATCAAGCCAAGAGCAGCTTTGAAATAAATGATGAAATTAAAATGTAAAACAAGACATGTATACTTGTTGGGTTTGCATAATTGCCTCCTCAGTAAGAGGACATTTGACGAAGGGCAACAATGATTCTTTTAACCTCCCAGGGTGAACTTACATACAGTGTTTAAGCCCTCCAACTCGACTGCACACATCCACACATATGTGTTAGTAGAGTGACAGACTCAGAAGCAGCCAGTATAATATCTGTGATCACTCCCCCTGCTTTGTGCTCCCAATATGCACCACTCTCCCTCCTGAGCCTAATACCATGTGGCAGTGGTGGCACCTCTCTGTCCAAAAGGATCCATCATGTCTCTCTCTCTCTCTCTCTCTCTTTCTCTCTCTCTCTCTCTCTCACACACACACACGCATGCACGCACACACACACACACACACACACACACACACACACACACACAACCTCACTGGTCTTGCATACATTCATTTGATGTCAGAGTTATTGAGAGTTATAGAATGTGAATGTGACATCTGGAGGACAGTTCTTCCACATGGTCTTAAAGCCAGCTCGGTTACATGATTTACTTGTGGTAAATACTCAAATGTGGCCAATTTAAAACAAAGCACTGAAACCGAAAACACTGAAGGATAAAATCACAGCGTGCTGTAGGTGAAATTACCCTTTACTAATTAAGGGTCATTTTAATAGCTTTGATAGCTCAATTGATGTATTTGTGCATATTTTCTCAGACTTGAATGTTGCCTGCTAACTGCTTACAAATGTTTCACTTATTTGGTATATTCCTACAACACCCAGGACTTCTTGCAAATGCAGCATCCTGAGATCCAAACCTATCATACCACGTTGCCAATGAGTCTAGTTAGCATTATTGTCATTGGGGCTATAGCTATAGCTAACACTGGGGGCTATAGCTATAGCTAACACTGCTAGCCTTAGTTCTCACATCCCAACAAATGATAAGCTTATTGTAATATCTGGTAAGTTGAGAATTATCTGATTATGCAATACACAGTTAAGGTTAGAGAAGAAAGTGGTCTAGAATAGAGACAAAGTCTGCATGATTATAAACATCTAACCAAACCATGATCTTGCCCTAAACTAACCAAATCACAGACAGGAGTCTGGATGTGAACCTCTGTCTATGGTGTCACAGTCCTCCACTGTGTACACCCGCTATCCACCCTGAACACCTCCCTGCCACTTTAATGTGTTGTACAAATATAGCACTTAATCACTCAAAAAAGGTTGCTTTTGAACACAATCCATCCACCGATTACATTTGCTTGATTGGTGAAACAATGCAGTAATGTTAACTTCATCCCAGAAGACCCCTAAGATGTGATGACAGCACATGTCTACTAGCTGGAATAATGAAGAGCAGCGGTGAAATGGATCTTTTGTGGACAGAGGCTTAGAAGTAGTGGACTGATGAAACTGCACATGTAATCAATGCTGGTCTGTAAACTGTAAAAAAAAAAAAAAGCTGCTGTTGAGAAAGAGGTTTAATCACAAAATGTGACTTTTTTCAAACTCAATGAAAACATGAACGCTTACTCCACTTCACTTATGACCCTTACCAAATTAATTTCATCAAATGACTATAATTGTCATTTGATAAAATTCATTAGAGGTGAATTGGGGGCTGCAGTTTTGTTGAAATAGCTAAACGTCTATGACAATAGACCAAAGATGGTCTGTTGTTTTTGGTTCACTGCTAGACATCGTTTTCAAATGGGGATGCAACTGTTGGTGACAATTACACCAGCAAAGCAGATCTCAAATCTGAATCTTTCTTCCCCTCTATAAACCAGTGGAGGTTATTCTTTGCTCATTGAGTGCAAGATCTTAGCTTAGACATGTATTTCTTTATCATCCTCCCTTCTGACGTCACCTCAAACAGGGGAAGCCTAACACTGCAAATCAACATGCACCCCATGTGGAAAATCTGTCAACCGAGTGCCAAAAGCCGACCCAGCTATGTGGGATGTGATAATCAGAATATGCTGACTACAGGTTAAAAATCAAATGCAATTTTCACAGGTCAGGTCTGCTTGATACTTAGGAAACCACATGATCAATGCTGTTTTATGGTGATGCAAAGCTGTGAGCACAGGACTGGATTACTATTATCATCTATTTCCTTCTTTAAGGTTTTTTATTCAAACCAGTTACATTGTCTAATGTGATACAGCATTCCAGCTGTATCACTCTGAACAGTGGGGCTTTGATTTCAAATTTCTTTCACCATTTACATGATCATCTTTTTCACACACACAATTTTAACAAATAATCTAGAATGCTAATTGCTTCCCCAAAACCCAGTTTAGATAAGAGCCAAATAATGATGCAATATAGACAATGCAGATGCTGTGGTATAAATACCCTACGTAATCATCCTACGTCCGCTTTCGATTACTGCGCATGGCAGCTGCTAGCATCGGCTGAGACGCCTGGCACCGGGTTGCCAGGGCCCCAGCTATCCACCTCCAGCAACCACAGCTGCTAGCACCAGCAGGGACGCCTGGTACCAGGATGCCAGTGCCCTCGGCCGTCCACCAACCACAGCAGCTAGCATCGGCAGTCCACGTCCACCGACCACAGCTGCTAGCACCGGCTGAGACGCCTGGCACCGGGTTGCCAGGGCCCCAGCTATCCACCTCCCGC
>JAVQJL010012799.1:0-34314 GCA_036024295.1 Nannoperca obscura
CCATGATGGTAGTTGTACTCTTTCATGTTGCTCTTCAGTTGTCTATAAAAGTGAAAATTGATGCTGTTTGAAGTCATATAATATAATATAGTGTGTATGTAGATGTGTGTGTATGTATGTGTATATAAATGAGAACAACAAAGAAAATGTAAAAAATAGAAACCAAAAGAAGAAACATACAAGAAGAAAACCAAGTTCCTGCATAATAATACACATAGCAGCCTTATATTCATGCATGGACAACTCAGTGTTATCTGACCCTTATTTTTAGTGGCTGCCCGATTGGTGAAATAAAGCAGGAGTCACTCAAAGCGAAGTATAGATTACAAACATCTTTCTGCAGCTGAGCAATGAAGCGTACCATCAGGAGGGAAAATACATATTTTCATCTGTCCATCATTCAAAAGTATTTTGTAGTAACGCTGTAAAGTCTCTCTGTGTGCATTTGTTGTGAGTTTATTTTCGCTACCGTGAGGATTTAACATCCGAACGTAACACAGATTCTGTCATGTGTTGAATATCATTGCAGTAAGGCAGCCAGTAGGGTCCCACAGTGCAAACACTGTTTGTAGAAGTATGCATTTCTTAGCAGAATATGTTATAACAGTTAATACTTTTTTTAAATCAAGCCGACATTGTTTGATTCTCAAAAGGACGGTAGAGGTTTGAATCACCTGGTCTTTGCTTTATTCCTGGAGAGGAGGTTGTACAGCAGAGTCCTCTTGTTGCTGCATTCGTCTGTCTCTTCCACTCTTTTCATACATTGTGTAAGGTCATATCATATGAGCTGCTCTCACCCCAGGCCACAACGCCTGGCTGATATGTAAGTGAGAACATTACCCAGTGGCAGGCTGCATGCGGTCTGTGCAGGGAGTAGAGGCTTCAGTAGAAATATTTAAACAACCATAAAATCGCTCTTGTACGAGGAAAACCAGCAGCAGCAGAGTGACTCAGGCTGATGTTGACACCTGAAGATTGTATTCTTACTTCACCCAGAGTTTATAGTTGGTTATCCTGTAATGTAGTGTAACAAACGAGCCACACGTGTGCTCATAAAGGCCTGGTTAACTGATTAAAGGAAAGTCACAGTGGCAGTAAAGCCTGCAACTTTAATCATCAAACCAACGGATGCCAGCTGCCTCAGGTCCAGCACAGTCATCACTGTTTAGTCTGAGGTGGGAATATTTAGAACAGAAATAGAAGCATCTGAAATCCACCAGCTGTCCTTTAAGTGTCACACAAATTCATTTTCTTGTACTGGTTAAAGTTACAGGAACATTACATTTCTGTAAATGTGCCACTTCAGCCATCTTGGCTAATTTTCTACTGGTGTAATGACAACTACAAGAGACACATAAAATATTCATCAGTAATACCGTACACACAGCAGAGCACACTTCACAAGAACACATCAAAAACTTTAAAACAAGGACTTCAATACATGAAACATAAAACAAACAATGAGCTTGAGACAAGACATTTGTGTTTCGGGGACTTCCCTCATAATGTGTATGCTTGGCTGAGAAACTGAGAGAAGCTTAAGGCCGTAATCATTCACAGAGGTCTCTCTCAGCGTTAGTTGCTTCTTGACTTGAAAGTGTCGCTCAGCCGTCTCCCTGTGAATGACAGTGTTGGTGTTTTTTTTGCTTGGTTTGTTCTAATGACTTGCAGAGTTTTGTGGCTGCTGAGAAAGCGAGCTGAGAGAAGCAGTTAAGTGAGAGGCGGTCTCATCAGGGGATAAAGAATCTGCAGCAGATGGAAAAACCTGTTCAGATCCTATAGTACACAGTTAGGACTGAACGTTTCTGTTTTATTTCTATTTTTTAAATCTGGGATAAACAATTGGTAAACATAATTCATAATAAAAAATAATAGTTGTAACTTAGAAAATAGCTTATTAGGTACAAAATCACCTGTAATACTGGAAGCATTTCTGAACTGTGCTTACTGAAAACTGCAGTAAAGAGTTATCTTCCTGCAGCAGAAATACATCGTCTTGTAGGTGAGATAAAAATCCAGTTTAAAAAAATACTGTTTCCAAACGATTCTTTTCTTTTAAAATATTTTTGAAAAGCGATTTTCTTTGGTAAATGTCACTCAGTATCCTCTTTTTAATCCCTCAGACACACATTTTCTTTTCCTGTCTGCCGTGTGTTAACTGATCAGCGATCTCTTGTTTTTTGCCAAATATATATATAAAAAGAAATACTCCGTTTTAAATCCTGTCTCATCATATAAAACTGCACCTTTCCTCCAGCTTGTGGGTCAGTCCTGGCTAGCGGAGACATATTATCGGAGGTGTGTATTTGGATATTAGTCGTCAAAAACGTTCTTTACATTCCTGCTGATCTAAAGAAAGTAATTGTGGGACCATTGTTTTTGAAAAATCCTATGTGATTAAACATTTGTATTATTATTATAAAATAGCCATATATTTACAAAGAACTACAGCCATCAAACTGAGACACAACTTCTCAATATACAGCAAAAATAGCTTGAAATATTTAGAAAAAGACTGGGGGGTATTTTTGTTAAGATTCTGAGCTTGCCTGATGCAGATGACAGGATAAAATGTACACACCCACCAAAAACTCAACACACTCACTCACTCACTCACTCACTCACTCCATCTCTCTCTCTCTGTCTGACACTCTCTCCTTTCAAATGTGGTTGGCTGCAGATTATTCTGTCAGCACAGGACTTGAAAACCTGATTCAGCTGTTGGTGTCCCTGCAGCCGTATCCAGGATGGATGGATGGCCGCCTCACTGCTGCACACTGCTGCAGCCCTTTACTGCTGAATTATGACCGCCGAGGCCCAGAAGTGCCCATCTGAACTTTGAGGAGAAGTTTACGGTTAAAGTTTGGTTACCAAGGCATATATCCAAGTGAATCAGTTCCTTCTTCTGTCGTTCTTTCTGTCTCTCACTTACACTCACACACACATGCTACAGTGTGTGAGTGGTGTCTGTTGCAGCCTGTGTGACCCTAGTGTGTCGGGTCATTTCCAACAGTAACTGTCACAACAACTGGACTTCAAGAAAACGAAAAGAAAAGAAACGAAAAGAGAAAAACAAAGAACATGTACAGAAACATAAGGAAACCAAGTTCCTGCATAAAACATAGCAGCCTAATATTCATGCATGGAAAACTCAGTTTTATCTAACCCTTGAGAGAGATTTTTAGTGGCTGCCAGATTGGTGAAATATAGAAAGAGCTCCTCAAAGCGAAGTATAGATTACAAACATCTTTCTGCAGCTGAGCAATGAATCGTACCATCAGGAGGGAAAATAGATATTTTCATCTGTCCATCATTCAAACGTATTTTGTAGTAATGCTATCCAGATAATTGAAAGTACAGCATTGGTGGGGTTTTTTCTTTTCTTTTTCATACTCCATGTTTATTTGTTGCTGCTTCAAAGAAGCTCTTTTGAAATGAGAAGTGGCAGTTTGTGTGTGTGTGTGTGTGTGACGAGCCTGTGTGTCAGATACAGAGAGTCTGGTGGTGATCTAAATCAGGAAGAGAAGCCAGAGAGTCATCGAGCAGCCTCTCCTCTCCTCTTTTGTCTCTTTCTTTCTCTCAGCTCACTCACAACCAATCAGATCTGCTGTCTTCTCACTATGCTTGTGATGCACAGAAACAGGTCAAGGGTTTTTCGCCCTCACCAGGCGCTCCTTTCTCGCTTCAGTGACTTTGTTTGAAATGGACGTTTTGATGGAAGAACACTGGGACTGACCACGCGGGGAAGCACAAGGCATTATGTTCATCTCAGGCTCATGGCATTCTTGGTTTTACTGTAGACAAGTGGTATTGTTCACATACACCCATGTATACTTTGTGTTTACCTGAAACATAAAAAGGATATTCAATAGGGGATCAGGACGAACTGACACTGGAATATCTTCCTTGAGAACATCTGATTTTTGCACAGCGTGAACATATCTAAACAGAGCAATCACTGCACAATAGTTACGCATGTAAAAAGAGAATGGAAATTGACTGGGCACAATGAGGGCACTGACTTTTTATATGAGACAATAACTTTGTTTTGAAGCATGTTAAATGTTTTGGGTGAGTTGTGACCTTTTGCAGGTGAATTGTGGCGTTGTGCTCTACCATATAAGCTGCTTTGACAAATGCACCTGGGGCTTTTGAGCAATTGAGAAAAACTGTAAAACAGGAGTGTTATCTGTTCCGTCAGCCACAGAAAAATGTGTCTGAAACGTGTCCTGCGGATAATGATAACGATGATGGTGATGGTGATGGTGATGGTGATGGTGATGGCATGGTTAAAGGATCTCTCCTCAGTGCTTACTTTCAGGTTTAGGCTGAGGAAGTGTGCACCATGCACTTGGGCTGATTCATCCTTCCCTTTGTATTGACACTGACATGCATGCTTTTGAATTTCATATGTGAGATTATAACTGGCCCAACAAAAGCACATTTACATTTGATGCTCATATCTGTATTTCATGTGAATGTTGAATGAGGCCTTATCATACTCTAGTTCATGCCATGTTGACTTCCTGCTTCGTTGCGATGGCTGCAGCACACCAATGCTGATATCTACAGTATAGCTGTCCCCTCTGGTTTGTTGTTGTTGTGATACAAACTGATTCACATTCAGACGGACGTTCCCCTGTTGGTTCATGGATTCAGCGGAGGTACCGGAGACCTCCATGAGTGAGAGGAGAGGAGCAAAGGGTGACTGAGATGCCACGCCTCCAGGCAGCGGCGGCAGCAGCAGCGGCAGACAACCTGCTGTTGTTCCACTGTTTCCATGGCAACGCTGGCGAGGTGCTGCTGAGCTCCAAAGTGAAGTGATGATATACAAGATGGGGGGAGGGGTTAGGATGGAGGAGCAGGTGGTGGGTGGAGAGAGAAGGGAATACTGTAGGAAACGGATGTTAGCGGAAAGAAAGAGGGGGATCTGGAGGAGGATTGCTGCTGCTGCTGTTGAAACAGCGGGAACACAAGGATGCCAAGTGCACGTCTGTTAGCTTTGTCAGCACGAGCTTCAGTTAGACAGGCTGCAGGAAAGAGACAGACACAGAAGCATCAAACCCCTCATGATCCCCACAGGGTGGTTCACATGCTCTCTGTATATGTTCATACACAGACACACATATATATTTACGTGCAGTAGGCTACACACATACACACACTTATAGACACATTCTGGGTGCCGCTCATTCATGGCGAGCAAAGGTTACTTGAAGGTTACTTGAAGCCCAAATTGTCACACAAGCATTAGGAGTTCAGCTCCCCTGATGCTACAGCTCACCTTCATTTGCCTTTAGTTTGGGCACATCTACATACACACACACACACACACACACACACACACACACACACACACACACACACACACACACACACACACACACACACAGAGAGAGAAATGTTCTTCAAGGTGAGACACAAGGTGATTTTTCTATCTCATACACATTTACATTTTCATTCTGAAGTCATTCAGACTGTTGTATTGACATTAGAATATATCATCAGACTGTGGACTAATTCAGCTTCAAAAAACGACGTGTAGACATCTGGAAAACTAAATTACACTTTTCGCTCAAAAGCAAAACTTGATTGACTTTCTTAAACAGGACCATTCATCCGAAAAAAACTATTTGTTTTTCCCAGGTTCTATGAGAGACACATATATGAGAATTATGAGAATGTGTAGCATAAATAATTACACACTATTTTTAAGTGGTATGTTAAATGGATGTCAGCAGCAGTGCAGGATTTAGCAGGTAGAACAATAACATAAAGTGCTACATAGAGAAGAACCCAACAGACACACATCAGAGAGATGTGAGGTACACAAAATTCACAAGGAAACAAATGGCATCTTTTAGTATTGTGATATGTATGGTAACAGACTAGAACAGGAGAAAGGAGCGTGACAGTGTTGGACAAATTAAAATTTTGACCTGATGACACCTGGTGCTACATAAAAAAATCAAGTCTTGTAAATGCTGGTACTAAATGTCCTGGTGATCTATCCAACAGTTGTCGACCTCATGGTGGCGCTAGAAGAAAGTCTTTAGGATTCATCCTCTGAGTAACATGAATGTCTGTACAAAATTTCATGGCAATCCATCAAATAGCTGTAGAGATATTCTCTTTCACAAACGTGATGGATGTTTGATATTTGACAGTGATTGGTGTTCAACAAATATTAATGTGATGCTTCACTTTTGAGGAGAAATTTGAAGAGAAAAAAGATGGAAATGATGGAGAGGGCAGTGTGTGCTTTGTGTAAGTGAATCTGTCTGTGTGTGTGTTGAAGAGGGTTTTTTTATTTCGGCACCAGTGTTTGCAATGTGTGACAGGTCTTCTACAGTCTGTGGGTGTGTAACACAGTATGTCCATGTGTGTGTGTGTGTGTGTGTGTTTGTGTGTGATGGTGATGATGATGTTGTGGGGGATTTTTGAGCCTGTCTGAACCAGTGAGGGTCCCCGCTCCTCTTGGTGCAGCAGCTGATGCAAAATCATTATGGATCCTGGCAAATGGCCAGCACGTGGTTACCATGGCAACCGCACATGGCTCCATCCATCTTGGCAATGATGATGTTTGAGAAACGGCCTGCTTTCTCTGTAATGGCTTCTTTGATTGGCGCCACGCATAAATGAATAAGAATAAGGTCAAGACTGTGATTTAGGTAGAATCCATAGCAGTTTCAGCCACACACATGATCTTTTTTCTAAACAGTAGTGTGGAGTCATAAACACCTTCACTTTCATGTAGTTAATTATGGAAGTCCTCGCTGTTAGAATAAAGAGGTTTTTGATTTAATCTCTTGGAAATAGAATTTTCGAAAGAAACGACACAAAATGGGACAAAAAAAGAGATTTGAATAAAACATTTTAGCATACAAACAATAATAGAAGAGGAATGTATTGTCAACAGAGGTGGAAATTTACCTTCGGCTTCATACGTTCACTGATTTTCCATGTTGAAATTTGGTATTTTGGTTTATTCTGTCTCTGTCTGAAAGAGGGATGCTGTTGCCCTTACTGAGGATAGAGGGTGTCGTATACTGTACAGACTGTATAGCTCCTTTGAGGCAAACGTATGATATTGAGGTGTATAAATAAAATAAATTGGACTTGACACAGTAGTTAGGTCTCAGTATAGGAAATCATTCCACTTGGTTTTATCTGCGTGTACACACAGTGAGCAAAAATGTGAAAATAAAAACAAGTGTGTGATGAAATTTCTGTGCAATACAGCAGTTTGCAGTTTTTAATGTTTCCACTGTATCAAAACGTTTCTCTAATATTTTGGTCAAGACATTTACATAGAGTGTTACTATAAAGATGTTTTAAACACTTGTCAAAATGTCAAACACAAACTGTGACCTCAGAATTGACCCTCTTTGACACACTTCAAACAACAATATAATTGTGTTTGACTGTTTGTATCTGATTGCATTAAAGTGAACAGATATTATATTTTCTTGTTGCTATTTTCTGGACGTGTTTACGGTTCTGGACAGTTTGGCTCTGTTGTTGGTTTCCACGTATCTACTGACGAATGGAAAGACAAAGAAACACTTTTATGAACAACCATTTGTCAAATATGCTGTCGTACATCATAAGAGACACATTCTTCAGCGTAGAGCTCGGCCAAGAATCAAAAATAGTTTCTCAGCATATAAAATCATCTGCTGTCTTTAATTAAAACAGGACTACAGGAATCAAATATGAAGTCCTAATAACCCTTTATCTTACTTCCATTGATCATTAAATCTGTTCTTACAGGAGTTGGTTGAGCGATGAGTTATAATAAATACACTTTAACTCATTTTCATCTCGTCCTTGCAGCAAACCAATGATTATTATGTTGTTGGCATACTGTAGCTGGCAGGCTAAATCAAGTAACTGTATTTAATTTGTGTAAATAGAAACATTTGTGAATAACAAACACCCTTGGGGTTTACATGTGAGCAGCCCTTTATTGTACAATGTCAGTGGTCAAGGTAATGATTGACTCCACTGCCAATAAGCAACCTGTATAATTACCTCAATGTAAACTACAGAGACAAAGTATGTATAAAAAAGAGTAAATAATTTCTGTACTATCAATTTTTTAATGAAGACAATCCCCCTTTTCCTTGATTAATGGCATATATTTCCATAAACTGTAACTGAAAACCTTTAACTAGTTTTTCAGACAACAAACAGAATAACAAGGCTCATCAGGTTACTAATGGCAGAGCAGAGAAGCCCAGATGTCTTTCCTCCAGAAGCTCCTCCTCAGGGCTTCCTAAGAGCTCCCAGGCCAGCTGAGAGATGCAAACCCTCCACTGTGTCCTGAATCTGCCCCGTGGTCTCCTCCCAGTCAGCAGTGCCCAGAACATATTCGAAGGAGAGGTGTCTGGGAAGCAGCCTTAACTGACCCCTTTCAAAGTTAAGTGTCTCGATATCAAGGTCCTTCCACATCTTTGAGCTCCTCACTCTATCACATAAACTAAGACCAGATGTAAACTCAGCTGCTTGTATCTCTAATTTCAGTCTTTCAGTTAGTCAGAACTCCAAATCTCTGCGTTAGTAGGAAGATTAAACAAGACATTTTACAGCTCAGCTCACTCCCTACCACCTCTTCCCAACGGGTGATCAATCTCATCTATTAATAATACCCCAAGATACCTAAACCTTTTCTTGAGAGAGAGCTTGGAGGTGCTAATCCTCATCCTGATAATGACACGCATAACTTTAAACCACTGCGGTGCAGTGCACGTCAGAGGTAATGGTCAGAGGGACATCTTCTGCAAGTATTTGAATATTTGTAATGTCACTGACATCTGCAGACCCATGGAATAACTTTAATGTAAACCAAAGTTTAATAATGCTGATCCTGAGACCTATTTACTTTTTTTTTGTAGTAAACCCAACCCTAAATTTAACATCCCCAAAATAACTTTTTCTCTCTTTGGAGGTTTTGTTTTGTTTTGTTTTGTTGGACATTTAGTCCCCACACAGGATTGGAGTACAAAAGCACACACACAGCATATTATTTAGTTTGATCACGATTAAATATGCTATTTTTTGTAGTACTTTCCATTACAAATATCAAAACACTTTTCCATGTCTTTCAGGGTTTGTTACTGAAGTTGTGAACTGAGTTGTGAATGTGCTTTCAGTGTTGTGCATGTGTGTGGCTAGAAAACAGACTTATCGCTGACTGGGTTTCTCTTATCCAGGGGTCCCACAGGGCTCACGTGCCTTTAATACTATCATGAAGCAGTTTGAGTTCAACCTTTTCACACTGACTTTGCAATAAGTCGCTGATCTGCAAAAAGGGAATTTTATGTTGTTGTATTTTAAAATGCTTGCTTTGTGGTGGGCCTCAAATGACATATCACCTCTGCAAGTGTGTGTGTGTGTGTGTGTGTGTGTGTGCACGCGCGCATGTGTAGGTGTTAGTTGTCTCTGTCAGAGTATCAGAGTAATGCATTCTTTCATGGCGATGACACTGGCTCCTCTAATCCAGTCCTGTGAAAAGTCAAAGCCTCGCTTTTATCTCTCCGTTCCATTTACACTTGTCAGTACTGTGTGTGTGTGTGTGTGTGTGTGTGTGTGTGTGTCCTTGTGAATCTGCATGCAAGTGTGTTTTGTGTGTGTATCAGAGACACAAAGATAAAACATAATAATAATAATAAACATAATTTCACATTAGCCCGTAAGAGTAGCAGTTTTAAAAATTAATTCAGTGTTTTATGCTCACTTTATCAAATCAGCTGTCATTTTAAGTTGTTTCCCACCAGCTGTGTCACTTAAGCTGATATGCTTAATGATCTGATCTGCTATCAATGATCAGATATCTTTTAAATGTTATCCAACAAAATGAACCCTCTGGTTGTTGTTCCTGAACAAATTTCTCTCTGTGTTACCTTTTTTCCTCTCGTGTCTTTGACAGTTAGCATAAAAGCTTCTGCTTGAAAATATTTAGTTCAAGGTTGCCTAAAAATATATTTAATTTCCTCCTGATTTGTTTATTGCTCGTCCAGTATTATTAAAATTTCTCATCTAGACTCATCTAGAATGCTTCTCTAATACTACATGTAGAGAGCATTTCGTGTTTGCACATTACTGATTTTAGCATCATTAACCTCATATACTGTGCTGCACCAACACGTCTCACAGCGACTGACTAAAAGGCTGTTATAGTCTAAGAGCTGTTCTGTGGGCCAGGCTTTATGAAAGTGCCTTTTACTTTATCAGGGTCAGTGCATCTTTAAAAACATCTTCTTCTGTTTGTCTTGTTTCTCTTTGCTTTTACTCAGTTTTTTAATTTGTATATATGGCAGGACATATGCTAACACACTGAAAGATGCCTCAGCACGTTTTCAGTATGTTAGTGGGTGTGTGCTACCCAGGTTTCAGTGACTAATGCTGCTAAGTATTGCATGTTAATCCTGTTCTGGGAGCAGCCATGGGTAAAAGCCTCCAGTGACTGACAACCAGCAAAGCTATCACATGCTTTCTGCACTGACATCACTCCTCCCCTCAAATCACAGAGACAGACACACACACACACACACACACACACACACAGTCCATCACACATGCATACATGGACACACAGACATGCAGTGCACAGTGGAGGGACAGGAAGGATGGCAAAAGAGAAATGGATTTCCTACATTTCAGTGACATTCAGTCTCTGCTGCAGTGGTGGTGCTCATTCAACCATCAGTGTGTGTGTGTGTGAGTGTGAGATTGCATCCTTGATATCTACAACAATATGATATGGCTAAATTGAAGGAAAGTTGCACTTGAATGTTATATTTAAAAAAATAATGATAATAATTAATTAATTAATAATTAAGTATAAAAATAGCAAGCATGTCTGCAATCGTCTTTGCAGAAAGTTACCTGCCTTTCTGAACGTGCTTGCAGTTCTGTGATCTTTGTAGTTTTCTCACTTCATCAGTGCAACCAGCAAGTGAATATTGCAAAAACCAAATACAGAAGTATGAACTCATTTTCAACAAACGTTAGGGATTAAGGGAATAAGATATATCCAACATACAACAAGATTAGAGCCAATGCCATCCATTACTCTTTTTTAGTCCTCTGGGATTATCTACTCATGCAACTCCTAAATGGAGTAACATAAGCTGAGCTACCTCAAGTTGCAAATCTATGGAGATCTCAATGCATCTGAAAGTGTTGGATAAGTAACCAGGAACTGCATTATGATAGGAGTTCAGTTCAACCTTGATTGTGCAGTAGCCTACAGTATTTTATATTAGAGAGAGAGAGAGAGAGAGAGAGAGAGAGAGAGAGAGAGACTCCTAACAGTGACACGACATCTCTGGACTCCTTGTCGCAGTGCCCGACACCAGTATGGAGCGGGGGATGAATGTTACCTGCAGTAACACAAGCCTCTGTCTCCGGCTGCTTGATGCAGTTCATACCAGCAAAGAACAGAGCAGACACAGTACAGACATTATTATTATTATTAGAGACGGTGCATAGACACAGTCAGTCAGATGTCCACAGGCTGCTTTGTCAAAAATAGACGAGCTTGTAAAGACAGTGGATTAAAAAAAAGAGACAGTAGACGTTGGCTAAGAATGGCTGCAGATTGCCTCTGGCAGTCACAACAGCGCCGGACAGCAACATAATTGCACCCGGTGGACTCTGGGGGTTGGACACACTGCAGATTTGACTGCAACTGTAAACAGACAATTATGAATAAACAGTTTATTACAAAAAATTGAGACAAAAAAACCCGTCAGAATAAAACAACCGTTTTCTGAAAGCAGAATGTGGTTGTCTTTTCAGCCTCTGATCTAAAATCGGGAACACAGGAGTTTATTTTATACGCTTATTCAGCAAATATGTGTAATTAAATGACATGTTTGTAGTTATTTGATCTATTTATTATCATTAAATCTCATTAAAAAGACCAAATCCTGAATTGTAATGATGATATTATCATGTACACAAAGTCTTATGGAGCTGTCACATGCATCCATGCCATTGTTTAAAACTATTTTAAAAGTTCTACTTTTGTATTGACATGTTTCAGAGGAGGGAAAATAAAATGATTTGCTGAGAGGGTCAAACTACAGGCTTTTATGTATTTTTAATCGTTTTTGGATAATGATGGAGCACTACTTGCTAGTTTGATACATTTATTGCTTATAAAACACCAGACTTAGCTTTGAAGCTTAATTATATACAGTTTTCTATTTAACTGTCCCGTATGTGTGGTCTCAAATAAAATATTGACATCCCATTCGCCGAGGTCCTGTGAGTATCAAGGTGAGTGAAGAAGTGAAAGATTGACTAGAGAGTGGAATAAGATTGAGAGGGAAATAGAAATGAGAAGGCTAGAAAGAGAGCAGTGAAAGTGAGTGTGTAAGTGCAGAAATATACTGTGACTGTGTGGGCGCAGCGCAGGAGCAAGAAATACAGAGATGGAGTGTGATACAGGGATAAATTGGAAAGCGAACGATGGCAAAACTGGAAACGTGAGAGAAGGTATCAAGAAAGTCAGTGAAGAAAAGGAAGGAGGAGAACAAGGTGGGGGAAATGGGGAGAGCATGTTGGTGTTTAATGGAGGGTGAAGAAGGGTGAAAGGCAGAGAGACCATGGAGGAATAGAGCGCCGGAGGCTTTGAGTACCCTTTGTTCACACACATTTTGCTGATACACGAATTTACACCTACAGTAACTGGCACTGTAAAAATGCAACAACACACTCAGACTGATGCTTGTTGAGAAAACCAATAGGTGTTTTTTTTCTTTTTTTTTAAATCTCAATTTAATTTATTCAGGCATCTCATTTAAAAAACAACTACTGATTGGAGTGACATCTTTACAAAAGACATATTGACAGATCAATAACAAGATGGGAGTAATAAATATTAAAGGGAACCATCGCAACAAGATGGGTCCAGATAGCATTCATTACAGCCAAAGCATCAAGCTGCAGGGTAACTGGTTCCAGGTAGATGGAGCACAAAATCTAAAAGCAAATCAGTGCTAATGGAAAAACTTGGAGCACCAATAAATCCTGAGAGAGAAAGTCTGATGAAGTCAGTGCGGTATTAATACAAGATGTTGCATTTTCAAGAAGTCCACCAAGATAAATACTTAATTTGTAACTGCCCTCTAGAACGACACACGCAAGTGTTTTCTGATCTGACGCCCCGATCAGCAGAACAACATCATTCGTATGCGCCTTTCATGTGCTCTGGTTAAGGTTTGGTTCGGTTTAGGTCACAAACAACTTGGTTAGGTTTAGGGAAAGATCGTAGGTTGGGCTGAAATGACCACTTTGTTAAGGTAAGGGGACTTTCATTGTCATGGTTACAATAACAGCCTATTGGTTAAGATTAGAAGAAGGTCATGGTTAAAAGAAACCTGCACTGACTGTCTGGTCAGACATTTCTTCCCTACGTGTCACTTTATAATAATAATAATAATGTTACCTGACTTCCTTCTTTGCTCACATCATAATTACTACGGCTGCTAGAGAGAACATAAGTTGCTATTACAGTATACTTTTAGTACTTATAGTTCATAGTATTTTTATACTTTTAGCCCAATGTGTGCTGGAATAGGCTCCAGCTCGCTTTGACTTCACATCGTACGTAGTTTAGAAAATGGATAGATGATGAAATATCTGCTTAAAGCTCACAGAAAACAGGCCAAAGCAGAGTATAAATACAGCTGCTGTCACAATAGTTCTGTGCATTATTCCTCATTGCTTTTACCATGTGTGCTTTTCACAAGCGCACAAAAGCTTTGATGTTTCTACTCCGATCCATGTTGTCAATAAAATTCTAATCGACATTATTATTAACATTACACTATTATAAGAACTTAGAATACAAGATTGTCCTGCAAAACCCACGCTGAACACCTTGCTCTCAAACCAGAAATTCAAATTCTTATACTGCAAGATAGCTTGTTTCTCCATTAAAAACAGAAAAATCATTAAGCACTATACTATAAACAATGGATCATGTAGATATCTTGTGTTTTCATGCAGCTGTCAGTATCTTTTAAACCACTGGATGCCATTTACCACTGTGCCATTCAGTTTACATCTAAGTAAACAAATAAATAAATACCAAATATCCATGAAACACTGGGATCAAACGGTTTACTTTCAGCAGCCTTTGTATTTCATTTTCATGTGCAGTTTCCTGTATGGGGGATCAGGTTGTGTAAGGAGTAAATCACATTTACAAGAAGCTGGGAACACATAAGAATAGCTTTAAAAATCCGAACCAACTGTGAAAAGATGTGATCTCGCACTCATGTACATTACAGTCCTAGAAAAGCTCACTGTGTTTCTATAACCACCTCAGACTACAGCATCACATTGTTCATTTGATCCCAGCAAGAGAAAAGAATCAGTGCAAGAGTGAGTCTGTCGATACATTATGAGCAGTTGACAAAGAAACCCACATCCTCACTGAAAAACGGGTGACAAATCTGATAGCAGATGGGCAGATGGGCACAGATTTGCCAAACAAGAGCTACAACTCCCACCTGATCTGTGTATTACTCAACCCACCATGTAGAAGATGATCTTTTCAATCCGAGTGTCTTTGCCAGAGAAACCAAAGAAGACGTGAATCCCATATTGAAAGTCTGTGTTTGTGTGTCAGACGAAAAGTCACAGAAGGACTTTAAATAGATGCAATGTTAATTGCTGGGTATTTTTGTGTTGTGTTTGTGAATAACATAGGGCAGCTTTGGTTTATCACAACTTTGGTGTTATTTTCATAGTTTTTGCCATCATTTTAATTGGTATTGATAATATTGTACTGGCCAAAGTTAATGCCAAAAACATGGTGGCAACACTTCTACGAGCAAGGAGCTAGAAGCAAGAAGCAAGTGGTCAGACAATCATGCAGGCTATAATCAAGGACACAGATTTGTCAGATTATCCAAACCCCTTAAGCTGGAGGTAAAACTGAAAGAGGACACCTGAAATGTTGATAATAACCCCACATTGCGCACAAACACTTTGTATGTGCTCAACTACGAAAAGTACAGTGGGTCAAAGTTGAACCAGGAAGTGGGTCTGTAAACTGTGGAGGATGTTTACAACAAACAGTTGGGTAATCATTTTACAATTTTTTCGGTTCAACTCTCCATCAGAGAAAACAAATCCACAGCCATGTTAGCTGCTGTGTGCAAGCTAAATGTTAACATACTTACAATGATGATGCTAACAAACAGATGTTATGCAGGTAGCACTAAAGTAAAAGTAAGTAAGTAAAAAGTAAATCTGAGGCTGATGGGAAGGTCAAATAATTGCTGACATATTATTCTGGACCAATGTGATAGGCAGTCCGACTCAAAGACCAACATTACCTAAAAACAAGCAGCTTGTATGGCTAAAAATGGGCATATGGAAAATACAAACATCAACAGCCTAGAATGGGTGTACATGTGTCATTGGATAGTAGTGATATCACATAATTTCCAAGATCCCAGCATTTATCTTGGTAATCACAGTCTTATTATCAAAAAGAAAACTAGCCAAAACTACACAAAATAGGCCCTCTTTAATCCATCGTATGGATATACAGTATGACGGTTTTTGTTTCCATATACTTGTCAGTATCATTCACCTTTTACAGAATCTGTTTTCTCTCCCAGGTGCTGCTCTCTGGACTGATCGGAGTGGTGTCATGGAAGAGGCCGCTCTCTCTTGTGGTGAGTGTCCTCTGAACGCTCACACTCAGCTGCTAATCTGACAACTCTGAAGAAAGCTGTAATTCCCAAGAGGGAGTCTTTTATTGTGACAATGGGATTGATGGTGATGTGACGACGTACAAGACGCATACTTACATACTGAAACAGATGCTTTGTTTCTTTCACCACATGTAAATTAGCATACACACCACACGAGAATTCAAATCATGACAAAGCACAAGACATCATTTACTGCGGTAAATGATTACCTGAGGTCAATACAAATTGTCCTCAAGCTATCATTTCAGTTCAACACAATGTGACAGTGTGAGGGCTGAAAAGTCCAAACCTTGTTGCTTGTCACACTTGTGGTCTAGCAGCTGTAGAAACCGTAACTGTCTGTGAATGCCGTTTCAACTTTGGGGCATGTTCAGGTGTTGAAATCCCTGTATCACAGCTCCAGTGTTGTATGTTTTCACAGCCACTGACCTGGAAACTACAGGACCAAAGTCAGCTAGAAGTCTTAGCAGTTTTCACTTTTCTTGTCTCTGCTTGCACAGATGAGCAATCACTGAACTGTGTTACTCATTTCAAACAAACAAACAAACACACACACACACACACACACACACACACACAGAGCATCATTCTGAATAGAAACCTTTGTACTGCCATGTACGCAGTACTCTCTGAACTCATATCACAGGATGTTTGACCCCTGCCCCTATAAAATGAAACCAGGGCTGGAGGACTCATTTTCAGCCCGGGAGTTTTATGCTTCAGACCAGCCCACTTTAATATATAATTATAGCTTTACTAAGTCTTCTACAGTGTCAGTTCCGGACTAGACTCTGCTTTCTCTTTTACACTTCCTTCAGTAGGCCTATGAGACTCATCTCTACCTGCATAAATGTAATATAATTTAACATGGAAACATGCGGCCAGTTTTGCACATTTGGCGACGTCAGCTTGTAAAGCTTTTTTCCTTTTTATTCTGTTCTTTTCAGCACCCCCTTTCTCTTTCCACTCACTCTGGGGTTGTTTTTATATCTTACTCGTCGCATCTTCTACTGATATATAATTACGTCATCAATCTGGAGACCAATCATAACTTACTGGGCTTCTGTGGGTGTAGCTTACTATGTGATCTATTTATAAAATTATTGTTTTTACCGACCCTGTCACCAGCTCAAAAAGATTAGCCCGATTAGCCACTCTGGGCCTGCATAAAACTGCTAGAGAGATTTTGGACTTAAGGAAAAGATAAATCAAGAGCCTTTAATGTTTCTTAAGTTGCTAAAGAGTAGATCTTCAGCACAGAAACAGAGGTGGACACACACCTTCTGACAAATGTTGGAGTGATTGTACAAAATATTATTGGTTGTGAAAATAAATATATTATCTGAAGCAGTACATGTAAGTCAGAAAAGGATGGCTTTAGTTCACTGTTTGCATTTGGATGTGGGATGATGCAGGATGTTACACAAATGTTCTTTTTTTAATTTATCGGGTGTGTAAACAACAAGAAAAAAGCTGGCACTCATTTTTATGCCATCCCTTTCCATGTCAATTGTTAATGTGGTACTAAATTCTCTTCATTATACGTTGTTTTCTCTGTTTCTCTTCTACAAGCTGGCAGAACTTGTTTCCTCCTTTAGTTTTTTTGGTTTCCATGTCTAATAACTATTTTTGTATTATAAATACTTTTGCATTCTTACGTGTAATTCGTAGAAGTTTAATGAATACAGGTCCAGGGACTAAAACGTGTGAGTGTGAGCAATGAGACACAATAGGCTTATTTGAGATTAACCGCTGCTCGCTTGGAAAGTGAACGAGATCAGACAGAAGCAGCAGGGGGCGGTGACAAGCAGCAGCAGTCCAGTCAGACAGTTTTCAGCAATTTACATAAAGTCACAGATATATTTACATCCTGTTAGATCATCTGTGGCCACCTGTAGTTTGCAGATCACGATCGAATAGTTATGGCTGAAATAAATGTATCAACATATCAACCACACAATATATGTTTATTAAAAGATTAAATCTTCATTGCACATCATACAGCCTACAATGTAGCGTTAAATACAGAACAGAACGTGATGTTTGTGGACAAAGTTATCTTAATCTCGTGAGGTTATCATTGCCCACATGTGCAGGACGTCAGAGCAAGTCGGGATCAAGTCGGAATCAAGTCTAACCGGCACGCATTGTGCGGCCATCGCTGGTGATCGATTCTGCGGAGGCCTGGCTCATCTCGAACAAACTTAGTGTAACCTCTTAGAACATCTGTCAAGTGGTCACATGATTAATCATATGTATGCCCTTAGCAACAACAGCCAATCAGAGGCAAGGATTTGCCTTTAAAATACCATACCTTACTTTTTTTAAAAGTTAATTTAATTTGTGTAAAATCGTGTTTATTAATTACACTTGGTGCAATGTTGGAAAAATGTTGCTGCTGCAGTAAATAATAAGGAGAATCTGACATTTGTGAGTAGGGCTGACAGTGACATTTTTCTTACTTTTGATAAATATGTCCTGGTCTTGCAGTGTTGCTTTACATCTGAGTATTTGAAATGTTTCTCTCCTTCCCAAGAGTTCCTGAGAGTAATTTGTCTGCCATTATAGAGCCAGAAAACCTTTATCTGACACTCCCCTTACACATGTGTGATACACTTCTTCATATTTTTGTTGTTCTGTCCTTTAAAACAGGGACTGGGATTGGGGAACAGCACAAACAAGCCCTTGTCCTGTTCTATTTTGCACTCTCTTTATGCCATAAATAATCTCATCTCATTTCTGCTGCTTTACCACAACATGTCATACACTTCCCCTCTCACTGCATAATGCTTGTCTCTTTCCCTTTAGTTTTATCACCTTGCTTCCCTGCTGCACATATCTGCATCCTCTCCCTTCACATTTCTACTCCCCTTCCCCCTTTTCTGTCTTTTCTGTTGTGTAATGATAGAGATCTGAATCATTTCTGCTCTTCAAGGGATCAAAGGAAATATCCAATCATCGAGGTGTGAGTAGAAATTAGTCACACATTGTGCTCTGTATAAAAGTGAAATCATCCTACCTCTCCTTCCTTAAAAGGCATTACTAATTGACTGGAATAGTCTGTGCCTGCTAGCATTAAAAAAATGTCAGTGCATGACCATGGCTTCCTGTCTTTAGAGGGGTCTAAAAGTTAATATTTGGTGTGATTTTGTGACTGTAGCATGTAATGTTCAGTCCTGACAGTTAAGCTTTTTCCATTCCTGGCCTGGGCCCAGAGCTGACTGGCAGGTGACTAATACGCCGGCTGGACGCTTTCAGTCCTGGCAAAGCTGCACCAACCCATCTGCCAACTGTGGGTGGCCATACCCTGCGTCGTGATTTGTAATAACTAGAGTTTCTCCACACTGTTTAAATATGTGTGTTAAAGACTTGTTTGAGATTTGTCTCTTTGTTTAACAAGGACCAGGGGCTATTTGTGTGATCTAGGCAATTTGGTGTTTTAAAGGGATCAGTTGATTATTCTATTAGTCAGTCGACAGAGGATTAATCTGCAACTATTTTAATAACTTATCAATTGTTTAAGTCATTGATCAATATTTGACGCTTCCAGTATCTTTAAGTTTTTATTTTATGGCACTGCAAATTAATTGTCTTTAGGTTTTGAACAGTTTGTTGGACAAAACAAGCAAATTATCACTAAAATGAATTTTTGGGAAAATGTAAATTTGCTTTCTTGCAGAGTGTTAGATAAGAGGATTGAAAGCACACCCATATCGGTCTGTTAAACATGTAAGACCAGTTAGCTTAGCTTAGCACAAAGACTGGAAACAGCTAGCCTGGCTCTGTCCAAAGGTAATAACATCTACCTACCAGCACATATATAGCTCACCAACATGCTATGTCTCATTTGTTTAATCTGTAACGAAGCTGTGTAAAAGCAACACATTTTGGGGGTTATGTATCAAACTATTTCTTGGTCTTGTGCAGTGACGTCCTAGAGTCACCACTGGTTGCCTGGCAACCTTATGGTGATGACAAGTCTCTAGTCTGTATGCTAAGCTAAGCTAACCTACTGCTGGCTATATCTTCTTATTGAAAAGATAGGTTTAAGTGTGGGATTGGTCTATTTTTTTCTATCCCTTTATGGTTTAGTGAAATTTTGGTGTGCATGTTTTATTTTATTTTATGCAATATCATAAATGGTTAATAGAAAAACAAGAATTGACAGATAAATCAATAACAAAACTATTCATTAGTTGCAGGACTAAAACTATTGGTAAAAGATATTGAAAATTAGGATCTTTCAATATTTTTAACTTTTTTTGCATCCTGATACCTTTTGTATTTATACTGAAGTATTAGCGAAACAGATATGAGTTATAAATAGAAAAGGCGAGACAGGGTAGAGAGGAAAGCTTGCGCAACATCTTTGATTCTGACACATTGCACTCAAGTCAGAGGATGACAGCTAGTGCAATGTTTGGATGGTTGGAGACTGGATGTTTGTATGCCCGGATGAAAAAAAAGGTGCACTATTGTGGTGAGAGAAGATGTGTTGAAAATGAAATTCTGTCAACTCCAAACTTTCCCCTGTAAACTCCACCACAGTTATATGTTGATATATTGTACTCAGTGGAATGAGAAACTGTGTCCATGTTTGAAGGAAATCCTCCTCTTCCACCTTATCTGAAATAGCTAATAAACATTGTAGTTCTCTATCCAGTCAAGTCTTGTGCATTAATGCCACAGCAGATTTACTCAGTATCACACTGAGGCAGGAGGAAGACAAGACTACCTGCAGTCTTCTGCTGTTTGTGATTGTGATGGATTATGTGTTTAGAGAGAGACGGAAAGTCAGAGAGAGAGTTAGAGGGCAGTAAATCCTTGTTTGCCCTGTCGGGAAACAAAAAGGTCATAGTCTACGGCATAGAGTATTTGTCTCAGGATGCCTCAACTGTTGTTGCTTTGTTGTTGTTATTAGTTTGTTTAAAGTATAAGTATAGTACACACAATACATGCCTCTATATACTTCTCTATATATTTAATATATACACACATACATGCATGTCGGTGTGTTAAGAAGGAAGGTAGAACCAGGAAGCAATTTTCTTAGCTTAGCAGTAAGACTGGAAACGGGGGATACAGCAAGCCTGGTTCTGTCCACCATTCAAATATGCAAATACCTCTAAATTAACTTCTCGTTTGTTTAATCTGTACTTAAATACAAATGTTAAAACAACACGTGTTATAACTATTTCTTGAGGAACAGTAGACTGGTAAATACACTTCCTGATGTCTCTGCCGGTTGCCTGGCAACCTCACAATGGTCACAAGACCAGCAGATCTGTGTGCAAAATCAGTCCCTCGTTCACTTTATACTCCCTGTATGACAAACACCGTTGTTTACAGTGAGCAGCACTGTAAATGGAGATTTTAGACACATGAATTATCTTAATTTTGCGTCATCATCACTGACAGGTGGTTTCATGACTAATTTCTCTGCATCAATGAAATGCCATGCACACTTTGGGTGGCAGTGGGATTTAGCATAAAGTACTTTTATTGTTCACTGTGAGAAATCGGAGGTCATTCAATTTAACACTCAAATTAAATGGCAGAGGGTATATTCAGTGCACTATACAGTACATAGGGAGCGATTTCAAATACAACCTATTGTAGCTGTAGTTCTAGTAATACATAGACATGAGAGTATTGTGGATCTTCTCTAACTCTTATTTGCAAGAAAGCAAATAAGCACATTTCCTGAAATGTTATATAATATTCCTTTAAGAGTATAGATCTAGTTTTAGGTTTAACATCTATTCTCAGATTTTAGTTTATGTCCGTTTCATTCATAAAACGGAAGCATTATTTACACTGTAGTGAGCTGATCCTTCTCTGGACTGAAGTGTAGTGTGGAGAGATTTAAATAATAGAGAGGTGCAGAAGTCGTGAGGTGAAGCGGTCACTGCACTTGTGAGGTGTCGGGCAGTGAGAGAGACTAACGTGTGCAGCTACTTTAAATTCATGTTTCCACAGAGATGTGAGTACTAGTTATACTTTAGTGACAGGGCACAGGGTTGGACCAGGGCTGTGTAGTTGAGCCATGGCCTGAATGTCACACAGTGCTTCCCTGCACTACTGACTATGTTTGCATGGACTATGACTGTTGAGCTTATAAAATAGGACTGTGTTTTTGATCAAGCTATTTCAATGCCCAAAAGAACTACTGTGTATTCCTGTTTATGGTTTATATAGTACAGATATTTATCATACCCAGAGGACAGATCCTACTTTTGTGGTCCCCTGACTTTTCTGCTAGTGCCTTGTCATTGTGAGCATGTTAGCATGCTGACATCAGACAGGGAGGATATGTCGTCATGCAAACAGAGTCATAGGATGATCATAAATTATCATAAATCATAGGATACCGGTTGTAAAAAACTGTGAAAAATCTTATTGTCTTATAGTTTGATTAAGGTGCACACACACCTAAAAGTCTTACTTTCATTATACTTTGGAATAGGACAGGATTCAACTTTGACCTTGTTTGGGAAAATCTGAACACATTGTTTACATAGAACTCTATTATTATTCACAGTATTGTTTTGATCAGGTTACCTTAATCTGGAATATTACAGATTATGTAAATGTGTTAGTCACTGAAGGCCAACCCACCAGCTGGTTAAAGCTTGTGGAACAAGCAGAAGAAATATATTCTTTGTTATACTCTCTATAACCTAGAAGTGTTTCATTTTGCATTGAATCACAAACTGAACTCAAGTTCATGGCAAGTTCTTGCCTTCCACCATAATGCATTAATCACCTGAGCTACAAAGGTTTATCTCAACGGCAGAGAGTTCTCGACCTATACTCTATGCCTCGAGAATATTAAATCTGCTTCTCTGCTGGGAAAATCTCTTTTTCAGTGCTGGCCTCTTTTGCTCATTGTTTTCAATGGAAATGAGAGGCCGTTGTAGCATGTTTTCAGCTCTCATAACACGTTGAAAATACTTATTGCAAACAATAGCCAAGAACTGCTTGAACTGAAAACTGCTGGCTGGAACAGTGCGTCCAGTAGTCTGTATGTTTCATCTCCACCAAGACAGCCGACTTGGTGTGGTGTGACTCTCTGGTGTTAACCTTTTGAGTGACAGGTTGGACCTGGAGCATGTTTCTGGCCTGATAAAGTGGATATGCTCATCCCTCTGCTGTCTGCTCGTACAGGCCTGCGACACTAAAAACAATCATTCATGTTTAATCTGTAAAGATTAGAGGCTGTCGTCATGTTCTGTCACCCCCATATTT
This sequence comes from Nannoperca obscura, assembly GCA_036024295.1. Taxonomy (NCBI): domain Eukaryota; kingdom Metazoa; phylum Chordata; class Actinopteri; order Centrarchiformes; family Percichthyidae; genus Nannoperca; species Nannoperca obscura. Next base: position 22,992 of record JAVQJL010012799.1, read on the forward strand.
CTTACACCATTTATCAGTGTTTCTGCAGCTATTTCACACACTGAGGTCATGTTATCCCAATTAAAAACAGTTTACGTTTTTTTTAATTCAGTATATCTTATACTCTCTCTATATAAATCTTGCTACTTTTAGGCAAATCAATCAATGTTAAAACTGCATTTAAACCTTATAACGCATATAAGCACAGTTATGCATAATTAATCACTACAAAGGAGCAAAAACAGATGTTACCAACCCTTTTCAAGTCAATTTGTATTTTAAGAATATATTAACTCTAAGTATGCATACACCAGGGTATTTTGCAGCTAGGAAATCTGTTGCCACCCAAACACTGCTGCAGCATTTGTCAGGTAACAGCTCATAGTCACCAAGGCAACCCTGAGGCACAGCGTTATGCTCACAGGCTAATAGTTTTGAGGCGTCCCAAAACAGTGCCTTAATCTTTCAGTGGAACTCACAGACTGATTAATGATGGCGTGACGACCAGGACCAGAAGATGTTTTAACAGGTACCTTTAGCATAAATCAGTTGTGGAATGTGCATTGAGTCAAGTAATGTGATTAAGTACAAACTTGAGGAACTTTACTTGGTTGTTTTCTTTTCATACCACTTTATACTTCTACTTCACTACATTTCAGAGAGGTAAAGTGTACTTTATCTTGCACTACATGTATCTGACTGGTTTAGTTACTAGTTACAAATTAAGAGATCCCATTCAAAACACAGTATTTACACATAGAGCTGAAACCATTAGTGAATTCACAAAAATGATTCTATTCTGAAAACGGTAAAATCCATTGGACTAAACTGTTGATGGGCTAAAATATGCACAACCAACTGCATGGTGTTTTATACTTTGCCAAATTAAATGAAGAAGAAACTTATTATATTAAAGATTTGGGAGTAAGGGTATTTATCAACCAATTCTTGAATAAAGGCTGAAGATTGTGGATTTAACTGACTGGCTGTGGAGAAATATTAGGTGTGTGTGAGCAGTGATGGGGCGTGTTGACTGTCCTGGTTGAAATGTGTGTGCGAGTGTTTCATCAGTTCGACTACAGAAAGAGAGTGTGTGATTTACAACACCATTTTAGTGACGTGCGGATGGCCGAAGATTTCCTAGGGATAAATCTGAGTCCAGGGCACATCTGTTCAGCACGCCACACTTCTGCCTGCCTGTAACACGCACACACGTCAAGAGGACAGCAACTTCTCTCTTTTTGAACAATAAAGACATGCACACCCATGCTCCAAATATCTAGCTAACGATGCACACAAATCCTAACACATACACATCATAACCGTAGACTTTCCATTACGATCACATAACTACAGTCGGGCTTGCGGGACATTGGTGAAAGGGTTTATGAGGTGCTCTCTGTGACAGCCTGTGACCCTGACAGGCCATAAATACTACTGGAGCTGATGAAAGAGGGAGGAAGAGAGAGAGAGATGGCACAATGACTGATTACAACTAGGAAACCGACATCTCTACGCTGGTGGAATAAAGATTTATGATCAGACACCACAACAACAAAAATGTAAAACTGACAGTTTGCAAGTGACATTTATTTTTATCATTCAATTAATGAAGTGATTAAAAGGCTGTGCATCAGACCAGCATGGGTGGAGACAGTGGGTCTGTCCAACCCAGTTTTGTCCTCCAGTAGTTGAGCATTTTTCATACAGACCTAAATGAACAAATTAATCCTCTAATTAGGAGTGAAATTAGCCTATTAGCAGCCTCTGTTCCTGGCACTGTGGCCAGCAAAGACTGGTTTGTGTGTGTTTTTTCTGAGCCTGCCTATAAGTGGTCCAACTTATTGCTTTGGACCCCTGTTTTTTGGCCCCAGACAGACAATGTGGGACTCCTCCTTAATCCTAAATCATTTTGATGTCCTTCTCCCTTTTCTGTTGGCTATTTCAGTTAGAAGCACACAGTCGATTAAACCTTTTGTGACTTCTAGAAATCTCAATGAAATAAAATTACAGAGGGACATATGGTACTTGGTGTAAACAGACACAAGGCACATGATGTCAGGGAGTATTTTTAAAACTCTCTTGCTTGGATGTTTGTGAATATAAACAAGATGTTCTCTGGTTTATACGCCTACCACTAGCATGTCCTCTGAGGCTAGTATTACATCTTTAATTCATGAATAGCTAAAAAGAAACAAAAGAACAATGATGAGAAACTGCAGCTTTTAGTCTTCAGTGGTTTGATTGTCTTTTGATCATAACGATTCCACAGCGGATTATTTATAGTTGTGTTGCTCATAGTATGCTGTAAATATAAACACATAGGTGGTTGATGATGTGTTTGTCTAGTTGTGCACGTGTCTGCAAATACGTTTGCAGCTGTATTTCTATTTGCTGCACTTGTAGAAGTGTGAATATCATGGAATGATTCATCATCATTATTGTGGTGCATAAGTACTAGTACAGAAATGTTCCATCCTTATGTTCCATAACCCAACACCATCTGGTTCATACATTCACACTTTATTCATTTCATTTACCTTTCCTTTGTTAGGTGCTATCTCAAACTTTTATTAAGTTTAGCTTCCCCAGCTAAACTCGTTCTCCAAACACATAACATTATGCCACATCATAAAACCTTTATTTTGTAACATGTGCAAAAAAACTTGTTTGAAGTAACAATAAAATATAGATGTAAAGTATGTAAGCTAAGCAGCCAAACATGGTTACTTTAGAGTGACTCTTACATTGTTCCTTATTATACCAATAATAGCAGGACTAGCTCGCTTGTCTCTGCAGTAAGATCAATGTTACTTTCATTTCATGTCTTTTAAGTGGATCATCAACTGGTGAGGACGGCATGTAGCTTCATGCCTACTATACACTAGCAGACTGAAAATTACTTTTAAAAGACTAAAGTCTGACACCCTCTAACATCTAAAAACAATGGGTCATAAGTCACAGAGGTTTTAGTCACAGGCTATATAATTTAGCAAAAACTGTGGATCTTGCAGGGTCACTATTTGCAAGACAACTAGATCCCTTGTGAGATAATTACCCATCCTGCTCCTGGTGGAAGACGAAAAACTGTTGAACAACGGTGCAGAAACGGGAGTACACGACAAAAAGGCACAAGTTAAGTTATTCTTTGTTTGATCTTCGTGGGGAAATTCCTTCTCTGCATTTAACCCATTCTATGTCTTAGAAACAGTGAGCAGCCACTGTGCAGCACTCAGTGACCAACTTGAGTTCTAAGCCAGCCAGATGGTGGAGTTGTGCAGCCTGCCACTCTGCCAGTGTCTCCTACTTTTCCACAGTCCACAAGGGAATCGAGACGCCTCCCAGGACTCCCCTCCTTGTTTACTACTTTCCTGGTTTGCTGCTTCATGTTTGGTGATGGAGAGAGTGCACCTATTGGTTTATGACAAAGTTATACAGTTTTTGATTTAAATTTAATTAACTATAAACATTAAAAAGTACATCAGAAACTGCATTATCAACCAAATCATGAAGTTAATAAAGAATCTGCCAGTGACTGCCGTTCAGCAGGCAAAAGCGCATGGTTGTTAACTAGAAATGAGAAGCTGCTTTTGTCTGCCTCTGTCTAAAAAAATGTGGGCATACAAATATGCCACTGTGTAAACTGGATGCATTTTTGGAGCAAAGACAGTCATGGCCTGGTCCTGCAGCACTGCATAAGGTGAGTGTGAAGAGGATCATTAAAAAAGATAAACTGAATATCTTGTCAGGAAATCTACTGTTGGTGTAACTCCAAGCAGCAACCAAGTAAATGTATACACAATATGTGTCACTTACCTGCCAAACATCTCATGGGTTTCCAAAGCACCCAGTTTGTTACACACACACACAAACTCAAAAAAGGAAATCACATATTTCTTGTATTAAGAAGATGAAAAGAATGAAAAGACCTTTTTTCCCGTGAGTATTGTCAGTCCAAAATATAACTCTCAAATTTTCAAATGTCACAATGACAGCATACAATAATAATAAAACCATAGCTGATGAGAAATTCACAGCAGTCATTCAAAGCACAAGCACACATACAAAAAATGATGCTTGTTCTCTTCTTTCAGCTATTGTTAAGCAGCACAAATAGGCTCCACTCTCCTGTCCCTGCTGTCACATTGGTGCCAATCTCTTTCTATAGCAACCGGTTAGAACTGTGTGTGACATTGCAGTGATTGTGTTTTGGGCAAATAGAGGCATTAGAGGCAGAGTCCACCAGTTTATTTTTCACAGTTGACTGAACAACTAGTGCTCTGTGGTCACTTGTCAGGGACTCGAGACGTAATTGTGGTTTGCACACAATCATGTCAGCCATATTTCACAGCTGAGTGAGCTGATACTGCGGCATGACTGCAGCCACTACTTTACAGCCTGGCAGTCATGGCTTATAGCTGCTGGAGGCTCACCCAGTGCTTGACGACTGGGTATGGCTTCTGACCTTTGATGAAGCACATGAATGAAGTGAGGGCTGGGACAGTATTATATTATCTCGCTATAAAACATTAACTTTATACTTTATTATCATTGGTGTGTATTATTACGATAACCGCCTTAATCACAGTAACCTGCAATGATCACAAACATGAGCCTCTTTCTTTGATACTAGGACTGCGGTCATCAGATGCACTACGTTTATTGCAAAGGATATGATACTTGTAGTAAAGAAACACCAGTTTGTCTGAAAATATGCCTGTATATTTTCTTTTACAGTTACTTCTAAATAACACTCTATAGTGCATACAGATTCTTTAGGATTTGGATGGAAAGTGTTTGCTCTTCAAGGGAGCTATTAAAGTTATTTGGGTTTTTTTAATGGTCAAAAAGTGTCTCTGACTGAACAGTACAATTTTTAAGACATCTCCTAACTCCATTTTCGTTCAAAAAATTTCTGAGATAATTTTGTATACTGTAAATTCTTTATTGTGGCACATCCTATAAAACACAGTTACAAGGGATTCAGCTGTCCTGAGATTGTTTTTTCTTTTAGGTTGAGAAGGTCAAATAGGGAGGTGTGTTGACTGACGTTTGTGCTCATGAATGTGTTCATGCATGGTTCATGCCTGCATGTCTGCACGACTTATTGTGAATCTATGGATGGCTGAGTTAGTGTTTGAGAGCTCCAGACTTCATTATACTGCAGTTCCAACAAGCCAGAAATAAAACAACATACTACACTAACGATTGCTACTCCGGGAAGGCAGCACACTATGATTAGCAACATCGATCTTCACTGCCTCTTGATCATTGACGGGAGAAAATGAAAGCTGAAAGCCCTGAGTGTGAATAAATATTAGAGCTGAAGTTTGTTTTTATCTGCCATGAATTGATTGTTCATGATGAATAAAGAATAGAGACTAGACATGAGACTAGTACGAGTAAAGCAGTCAAGCTCACCTACAAATAATTCTGAAGTCATTGATTCCTTTGACAAGTCGAAGTGTACAGCAATATAAGAGCAACTCATAAACATTCCCTGAAATAGGACATGTAATGTATATCATCATAATGTAACACCATACCCTTGCTTTAAAACATTCTTGCATAAATTATTATACATTTATCTGTTGGGCATGTGCATATGCGTGATGGAAATCCAGGTTTTACATTTCATATGTGGTTGTTGGGAAGAATGAACCAGAACAATGGATTTGGTGGAGGGAGCTCTTATTTTTGCTTTAAGAACAACTGAAACATTAGATGCTCTTTTTGGGTTAAGAAACATGGTTTTAGCTATGTTATGCTAACTGTATGCTATCTAGCACAGCCACAGTGTCAAGTGAAACCTTAAGAAGGGTGTGCGGTACCAATTCAAGAATTCACTATTTCTGACATATGGTAATTGTTGCTAATGTCCAATAAAATTCATCAGTTCCTTTTGTTGTCACCCTTTTTGCCTTTCTAGCAATGTAATGTACACTATACACTATACTATATCAATTTCTGGTGTCGAGCAAATGCGGCCTTCGTGACTTAAACCACTTAAACTGTGTACCTGACTTCCTGTGTCAAAAATATGACCCCACAAGGGTAAAATCAAATCCTCACCCCAAAGAAAAACAAGGAAGGAAATGTCAGACTGTCTGAATTAGACAAAAGCACAAACATACTTCAACCTATCCAAATTATGATATATTTTTTTCTACTGAAATATACTCAGTACTGAAGCAGAACAAAGGAAGGAACTGGCTCTGCTCATTTCCTTTATATTCATTCTGTTGAAATCCTTGAGGGTGCTAACAGCAAGAGCAAGTCCATAAAATTCAAGTTTTTTGGCAAGCACACATTTTCTTCATCTATGTGCCCAACGGTCTAAATGCTGCTACTGTCGCCTACCTTTCTGTGTAATTAGGGAGCTATGAAGAGACTCTGTTGTTGCTCCAGGCTCTAGGCTTTTATTACAACTGTAAGTGCTCATGTCGACCCACAAATGCTCAACACATGCAGACATACCGTAAGGCCAGAGACATAAGGCCAACCATCAAAGACACAAGCCATGATAGCACACACACAAAAACAGACATATGAAGAAGAATTCAGGCGTAGTGACACACACACACACACAATTTCAGATCAACCTATGTGTTTGCATTTTGTGTGTGTGTGCGTGTGCGCGCATCGCCTGTCTCCCTCTTCCTTAGAGGCCTGTTATTCTCTGACTTGACCCAGATGGAAAGGCTTTTGTGGGAGATGTAGCCTACTGCCAACTGAGATGGGCCCCACAGGACCACCTGTCAGAAGCTCCTAAAGGAAAACACAGAGACAGGAAGTGTGTGTATCAGACAGACAGATAGACAGAGTGAGATGAAAACAATAGTGTATACGTGTGCGAATGTGTCAGCTGAGTAAGACTTAGTGAAAGGTGGTGTTTTGGGGCGGAGAGACAGTGTTAAAAGAACAAATCTGCGGGAAACTTTGCATTACTTCAAACAGCAGCAAAGCTCTCAGAAAACACTTTGGGAGGGGATTACTCCCATTCCCCCCATTTCTGTTCTTTCGAGTTATTTTACAAAGCTGGCAGGGGACCAGGAGGGGGAGGAGCCCTAAAATGACAGTTAGTATGATGTGACATTTTATGACATTTTATCTTTCGTACTCAGATACGGTAAAGCTCAACCAGTGCAAGGTATCATTGTCATCGTTGGTACCCAAGAACACCTGTAAATAGAAGCTTGTTTCTTTCATTTAAGGTACACAGTTCAAATAATTTGATGTGAAATCATAAATGTGAGAAAGAAGCCAAGTTTTCATCCAAATGTAATGCAAATAGAATCGCATTTTCAGGAAATTCACAAAAAATTGACTGGCAGTTATTGGTAGCTTACTCAGCAGTTAGCTGGATTCATGTCTTATGTGAAGAATGTTACAGTCTCCTCATTGCTCTGCTAAGATCTAATGTCTTCGATTTCTCTTCATTGGTAGCTTCAGTAAACGTTTAAGTCACAGGCATGTACATCATAATTAATTTGCCAAGTCTGGTTCCATTGCACTTTGGCGCATTTTGCTTTTATTGATACCCTTGAGAACTTTTCCACCTCAGCCAGGAGGAAACATTTTATTTCAGTATTAATTCACATGATTTGATGATCTCTGATATTTGAATCATAACCAAACAGAAAACTGAAAGACAGAATATTTTAGTATATTTAACAAGCATCACATTGAATGAGTTTCGGTTGTAAAGACCTCACACTCCCACATGAAGCTTCTATTTCACTCAGGTTTCACTCAGCAAGCTCACGCAGTGCTGTGTGATTGGACATTTACATTTCTCCCTGCTCCTGACACATTTTGAAATGGTTTAGGAAAAATAAAGAGTAACATGAAGAGGAAGGAGATTTATGCCAGGACACAGTGGCACTGTTGTGATGTGGCCGTAGGCACAGGGACAAAGGCAGAGACAGAAGCTTTGGGTTTGTTTTGATAAATTTTCTTTGGTCCTCGGCCAAGAAAAAATATTTTTCCCGTTGCTAGGCAACATCCTTTTGCATCTTTCCAACATCCTTTGTTAAACCTTAAAAATTCACTTTGGCTCAGTGTGGATGTTTATCTCCATGTGTTCAAGTGTATCTAACTCCAACTGTGTTTCCAGTAACAGAAATATTAGAAGTTAGAGGCTCATGTATCATAACAGTACCAGAAAACCTTTGAGAGAAGAGAAATTCCAATGTTCTCTGCAGACAAATAATGAATCTAGGTTGCAATAAAAGCTGTGTAGCGAGTGCCTTTGCTATGAATATGGTTGACTAAGTGTAAAGTAGTCGGGTACTATTCTGTGATTATAAGCTCTTATATGGTTTCCCATCCACAATGCAGGATTGGCAGCTAATGTCTAATAAAGCATAAACAGCAGCTGTTAATGTGAGTGTGTGTTAACCTGGTGCACAGAGATGAAGTGTCTTGCTAAGGGACACTTAAGCAGGGTGGATGTCTGCCAACATGGAGGCTTTACCCCATGTGCTCCTGTTGAAGAGTGGCCTTTCTAAAGCCACCTCGCTGCCAGCCTGAACAAAGACTGTGTGTTATTTCTTTATACAGCAGGCAAGCTGAAAGAGAGAGTACAATGATGTGTGTGTGTGTGTGTGTGTTTTCCCTCTGGTCACAGTTTGCCTGTCACCTCTGGTCAGTTTGCATTAGCTCTGCCACTCTCCCACTGTTCCTCAGATCACCTCCTCTCTTCTCATATACTGTGAATCTGCCACGAAGGTGTTCAAATGAAAGAAAGAGTCAGAGCATCGTTGCTCTTTATATCAAACTTCACTTTTAAAAGCTGAAAGAAGGAAAGGAGGGTGATTAAACAAGCTTCTTTGGAGCAGCAATTCCCACCCAGGGGGACGCGCTCACATCACCCCCCAGTAGTTCAACTGTGTCAGCTAAGTGGCTCGGCCTCAGGCAGTGCGGTGCTACTGTTTGTGAGATTTTCCTGGATCGTTAAAATGCCTCTGTAAATTCACGTTTTGATCACCGTTCCTGTATGCTGAGCATGGCTTCTCATTTTGTGTGTGTGTGTGTTTATACATACAGTACAGCTGTACAGTATACACCTCTGTTAGATAGATCAGGTCATGCCTCTCTCTGTTTCTTTCTTTGGCAGTGTTTTCAGTTGTAGACAAAATTATTTTTCAAGGGAGAAGGGCACTGCATGGTACAGCTTCAACCCAATCCCTAAACCTTCCTAACGTCCCTGTGAATTTTCCAGAGATGCAAGATTTCTTTCCTAAAAGCCCGGAGTTTATCAACGTGTGTCAATGATAATTACAAAAGGTGAAAAAATCCTTGTAACTTGGATTAAAGATACAGGCGGCTATTTATGCCCAATGATTGTAACCAATTCACAAATCCAATTATGACATAATCTCACAGATAGATTAATTTGATTTTAATTTTATTCCAAAGGGGTAATGATTAAATGTTTGTCGTCCCTCCGTGAGTCTCCCCTAAATCTACTTTATAACTCTGATTTTATTATTTATTTAACTATGCAAAAGTAGGCTATTGAAAGTAATTTCATTCTACTCATGCAATGACATAAAAGGAGCTGAATTAAATGTGAATAAAAGAAATCAATATGAAATTTGGTTTGCTCCACACCATGAAAAAAACCCGATGATCCACTATGCCTTTTTCCAGTATAGACTAAAAGATGCGTACCTTGAGGCAATTTGGGAAGCTTTTTAAATCAAGTTGTCTCCTTTCTTCCCTTGATTCATCTCCCCTGTATTTATATCAAATTGTCTCTCTCAGCACATATAAGCACACACCTACAGGAACCATCTTTGATTCTTTATTTCCATTTTCCACATGCCCTTATTGTGTGTAAAATGACAGGAAGTGACAGGTGAGGAATCGGACAAAGGAATGAACAGAGTGTGAGAGAGCCTGGTTTGCTGGGTGAATAGGAGATAATGCCTGATGAATGATGTCCTCCCCTAAGGTCCTAAGAAGCAGGAAGTGTGGCTCCATATTAATTAGAATATGAATTAGACAGACTCCCTTATCTGATGGCTCATAGAGCGAGAGCAGCATGATCCAGGCAGCAGCAGCAGCAGCATCAGGTGTTTCAGCAAATAGTCACAGCTCAGGTCACGTTGCTCTCCTTCAGTCATTATGATCACGTTCAGCCTGAAATGAAGAGTGAAAGAGTTGCTGAATGTGGGTGAATTCCTCATATTTATGGGAAAATAAAGCACAACAGAAAAAAACACATTTCTTAAAGTTTGGAAAACAATGTGTACAGCATGTCTCAGTGGATATCTGACCCTTTAGTTAACATTTAGCAATAATGCAAATTTATTGAATATAATATTTGCCTTAAGGAAAGAGCATCTTTTACAAAGTTCCTGCTGCACTTCTGCGGGGTGTGAGAGTCTGCTGGGACCAGGTTCATTATAGGCCTGTCTCATTATAGCAGCCCCACCACTACCAAGAGCCCAGAGAAGGCAGAGCCTCCTTGTTTGAGCTCTTTAGAGGTCAGTTTTTGATTAAAATGTTGAGAAGTGGAGGTTAATCAGCTACTGACCCTCAGTGTGATATTGTCTTTCATGATCTGTTTTAATCAATAAGTGTGAACACTGACAGAGATGAACTCCTACCTCCTTACACAGAGTACCTCTATTTACCTTATACGCCCAAGGATCCTGATAATAGGTAATCAGGATCTGATTACCTATTATCTATCCTTTCCTAGTGTGGATGTTTGGAGGTAGAGGGCAATACTGTGTAGTGGTGTAAATACACATTATTAAAAAAGCAAAAAGTTAAATAAATAAAAAAAAATACTCCAACACACAAGATGTAGCATGCTTGATATAGGTTTCACGTCTCATCTGCCAATAAAAGGTGTTGGACTGCAGCTTCCACATGATGTCTCTAACCACAGGAACTAATCCATCACAGACTGTGGATATGCAGTCTGACATGCTGTCAACATGACTACCCATCAAAGCTAACAAAGTGAAGGGGCGAGGTGTTTTTTTATTTTTTTATTTTTAAAGTCAACAACAACAAAAAAGTTGTGTTCTTTCCTGACCATCTAGATCAAGATTAGAAAATCTAAAACAACCTCTCAGAAAATTTTAATGCTGTGATCTCTATGATAACATCTCGTGGCTTTCTATGTCGGACACAAGTCTATGTTGAAACATGCATTTCATTATCTTACTGTGACTTTATCATGAAACCCCAGTGTTCTGTTTAACCAGAATTACAGTGGCATGCAAAAGTTTGGGCACCCCTGATCATTTTCAAGATTTTCCTTTATAAATCATTGGTTGTTCGGATCAGCAATTTCAGTTAAATATATCATATAGCAGACAAACAC
>JAVQJL010012800.1:0-10860 GCA_036024295.1 Nannoperca obscura
GGCGTGCACCGGGCTCAGTCGGAGGGCGCGCTCTACTACACCAACATTCTATTGACAGTAGTTCTGTGTGTTTCTGTCACGTGGACGTGCTGACGTGCTGATGATGACGCTGGATTATAGTCGAGTTTCTACTGGTTAAAACGGTGTGTCACATGATTATGATGACGCGCGTTTAAATGCCCTGTGACGTGTTTTAGAATGGCGGGGTTGGCTTGCCCCGTATGCGGGGGCTCTTGGGGGCTGTAGTCTCGAAGCTGGTCAGCTCTGATGACGCTGCTTGGTATCAATGGAGAGAGAAGCTTCTCTAGTTTCACACAACACCAAACATAGCGGAGTGGAGCGGGAGGATCGCCGTACTGTTGCATTATAGTTCGACTGTGCCTTATATTCACAGGCTTATATTTACAAAAAAAAAGTGCACTTAGAGTGTTGTTTTAGTCGTGATAAGGCTTCGTCTTTTTGAAACAATGGGAAAATAACACCACCGCAGCATTTAATGACTTTTTTACAGGCAGTTAATTATGGTGCTACTGTGGACCGGGTACCGAGTCCATGTGGTTTATTAAATGATCTGCAACATGTAAATCGGTTAGATAAATTACATTTTTTGTTGATTCTTTAGTCACAGTCTCCAGATATTACTACTACTCTACTCTATGTTGTACTCTCTGCTGCTGCAGTGACTCAGTTCCCTGCAGGCATCACGTGCCCACTAATCTAAGGTTACATAATTCACATATTATTGTGCAGGTATCTGCTAATGTGTCAATTTAACTGGAATAACACATTAAAAGAATGAGCATTTGTAGTTAAAGAAGCTTGTTTGGCCAACCCATACAAATGATTACATACAATATTACGGTACCCGACAGTAAGTTTAAAAATATATATAATTAAAACACATTGGTGCTACATCAGATGAAAGAAAAGGGCAATACAAGTGACAGAGGTGCCGCAAAAAAGCCAAAAAGCACAGCTGAGAAAACAAGTGCAGTATAATTAGGAGGAACAAACACCAGCAATCAACACGCTCTCAAAAGCCCTCTCCATCTGAACTCAAAGAGTGTGCAGTGTCATAGTAACCCGTGCATTTTCTTTGTCTTCAGTTGGAGCATCATTGTTGTTAGGGAGGCTGGAAATCAATGTATAAATAAGAAAACCTAAACAGCAACATACAAGAATACCTTCAGAAACACCACATGCTTTCCTCATCTGCCACATCTATGATTAAGTGTAAGAAATCTGTTTTGGTATGATGCCATCTTATTCAAGTCACAGTGTGTGTTCTCTAGAAATAAATCTTTCAGACTGATAAAGGTGGACATGTTTCATGTTTTTACACGAGAATAGTTTAGATTCAAATGCATGTTAGATACATCATGGACAAGGCCTCTCAAAATGCAGCTGGATAAGATATGTTTGAATGGCATGCTGTTAAAATGGCAGATAAGCACTGCAAATAAGCACATTGTAGGATGACAAGTAAGATGGACAGTTAGCAGAGACACAGGACACAGAACTGTAGTCAGCTTGCTTTTGATGTGCAAAACACAACAGGAAAAAGTGGATAAAATGTCTGTGTCACTGTTTCCTGTAGAAGAGTGTTGTACAGGTGCACCCGTTTTATACCATTTTGTAATTGACTTCCATTGTCACTGTTCACCTGTCAACAGGTTTCATTGGGAACTATGTTCTACTAAAGCTTAATAAACAGTGAAATCTTTGAAACAAACAAATTCCATTCACCTCCATTATACTCAGAAGTCTCAGCAGTGGATATCTTGAAACCTGCTCAAAACAAACCAAAACTGCCTGTATGGCTGAGTATCGCATAAGTAGACAATATATTTTATATGTTGTGTGAAGTTTCCTTTTAAAGTATTCTCTATTTTAAAATTGGAGCATTTAATAGGTATGCTAATACATTACCCTTGCATGCATCTTACTGTATAAAAAAAGAGACAGGAAGCTACAGAGTGTCAGTCAATGGAATGGAATTCAATGGAAACCTGGCATACTAGAAGCCACTGGCATCTGAGGTATGAAGGTGCAAAACAGTAACATGTGACATGATAAACATCCTAAGGCATGTTGGTTGAAAAAAACTATGCAGCACAAATTGCCCACTAACCCAACAACTGACCAAATGCTACAGCTTGAGTCAGAGGTAAGAGATGGCCTTTATAGAGATAGCATCATTGTATTATGTCTGAATGCACAGTAAAACCATTGCACACTACAAAACTTTGCAAAACGTAATTTGACTTCCCTATGTAAGATTGTAAACAAAGCTATAGCTAACCACATAATGTAATTTTTATTTATGATGCTAAGATTGTGGGCCATTAGACTTGAGTAGGTTAATTGTTTTTTTTTATTGAAACATCTACATGGCCACATAAGACAGGATCACCTGATGGGCAAAGAAGTCAAGGTACAGTGACAGGTAGGCTGTGTCAATCATAGCAACGATTCAGAAAACTAGCATCAAAACTAAAAATAGGACATTGGTGTACTCTGTTGCTGGATAGTGTTACCACACATTGCTTTTGTGTAGATTTAAATGAATTTACACTGTCATAGTATGCAAAGGACTCTAGTGGGACTGTGTGATATTTGGACAATTTCCTGTATTATTTTTGAAATCTTAGGTTTGGTTTTCATGTGTACTGTTTACTTCCCGTCTTTGTTCTTTTCCCGCCTGTTGATTGAGGAAGTGGGACCGTGAGGTTGCCTACAGGGTGAAACCGGCACATTATAGATCACTGGTAAGTAAACTCTTGACATCTTGACCTCCCGTGTTAGTCAAGTGTTTTCCATGTAATTCTGTGCTCAAGTCCAATTTGAATAACATAAATTATAAAAACCAAGGAGTGAGTTACTTGTTACTCAGGACCGAAATAAAAACACCCTAGAGTCTCTACTGCCCAGCACCACACAGTGGCCTACCCGGATGAGTCAGCGGTTTAGTCAACGCCTGATCCAGTTCCTGAGTCGTCGGCCTGGCTGACTCATGCTCTTCAAACCAGGTTGGTTCACCGGCCTTCGTTCGTTCCTATTTCCGAGTCAGCAGTCCAGCTCATGCCTGATCCTGTGCCTTGTTCCTAGTCTGTGGTTTGGCCCACCTCTTGTCCTGCTCTGCTGCAGTTCCCAGTTTCTGACCTGCAGACTAGTCACTGGTCCCCAGAGAATTCTCCACCTCTGCCCTGCCTCCAGGCCATCCACCTGAGGGGTTCCTGTTTTGGCCTCGACCCAGTCCTGAGCCTGGTTTCCCTGCTACCTAGATGGCATACCTGTCTGGACCTCAGTATCTTTTACTATGTTGTTTGTGCGTGCAGACACTTTGCTGCTTGCTCTCTGAAGTACAGTGACTGGAAACCTGGGATTAGCTGAAGCTAGTTAGCAACAAGATGCCTCCCTTCTCCACGGATGACTTCCACAAATGTCTCCGTAAAATTGCAGTGCTTGAAACTAAGATCCACCGATTAGAAGTGAATGTGGAGGTGAATGGACCGTGTGAGAATCAAAACCACTTTACCATGGACTCTAATGCTCTATGCTAACACACAGCTAACCTTCACCAACAGCTCTAAGATACAGGAGGGTTTTCTGTCTGACCATAAATCTACAAGTTGCAATCCTCTCTGGAACTCTCTTGGTGCAAAGCTTAAGAATAAATCATTTCCCTGGAAAATGGGAAGATGAGTGAAAGCCAGTACCCAGCACCCTGAGATTTGTGACACTATCCATTACCTTCCAGGCAGAGCGCCTCATCAACCCCTGTGCTTAGTAAAACATAGAAATGGAAAGCTGCAAAAGTTAGCAACAGACCCCTCAAACAACAAAGTGTACAACTTGAGAACAGATTTGCACCACTGCTGCAGGAGCCTGGATCTCTGTCTGATGACCTGCATTATCTCTCATCCTCTCCCAGAATGGTAAAAACAGAATTGTAGAGAGTAAGGGCTAAAGGGAAATCTAACAACTAGGGCTCAAACTCTAATTATGGGTGATTTTGCTGTGAAGGCAAGGCAAGGCAAGTTTATTTATATAGCACCTTTCATACACGGATGTAATTCAAAGTGCTGTGAAAGATGTAAAAGGCATGAGTGTTAAGAACACCAACATATACTGCTTTCTTAAGGATATGGTCTGTGACATGACAGAAAGAATCCCAGATATCCTGGCTTCTGACCCAACTGTGAAAAACAATGGCATTGTAAAACAGTAATCGGAGATCCTGAAACAAGGATTTACCGATCTATTGAACACTCTCAGTTCCTTGAACAATGAGGTGTTTATCAGTGGCCCTAAATTATATTAAAGGTGTTAAATTATATTTGTCTAAAAACGGACTCAGGTAAAACATCAGTTATTGATTCCGGGACTATAAAGTTGAAAACCCAAGTTAAAAATCTTGGTGTTTTAATAGACTCAGATCTGAGCTTTAGTGGTCACCTCAAGGTGATCTAAACTGCACTAAATCTGCATTTTATCATGTCAAACAAAAAGCTAGGCTTAGAAGTCTCATGTACAGAAAAGACTTAGAGAAACTCATGCATACTTTGATTTCCAGCAGAGTGGACTATTGTGACGGCCTCTTGTCTGGTCTTCCCAAAAAGACTGTCAGACAACTTCAGCTCATTCAGAACTCTGCTGCTCGAGTTCTAATAAGAACCAAGAGAGCTGAGCACATGACTCCTGTTCTAAAATCATTGCACTGGCTTCCTGTCACTTATAGGGTAGATTTTTAAGTGCTGCTGCTAGTTTATAAATCACCCAATATTTTGGGCCAAAATACATCTCTGATCTTCTTGAAGAATATAAACCCAGTAGGACACTTAGATCTTTAGGAGACAATCAGCTGGTTGAACCTCGAGTCAGAACCAAACAGGGTGACGCTTCTTTTCGCTATTATGCTGCACACAGATGGAACCAACTTCCTCTAGATCTCAAATGTGCCCCGGCTTTAGCCACATTCAAAACAAAATTATTTCTTGCACTGGCAACTTACATCTTTTTACTGCACTGTTACACATTTTTATGTAATTTTATTTCATTTTCATTTTATGTATCTAATTTTAAAATGTCATCTTATTTTATTTAAAAATTGTAATGTGATATAGTTAAATCAAAAAAGTTTTGGTACATGTAATTAAGTGGAATGGAAAAAAGGGGTATAACGATTGGCAGTATTTAGAAGATGCCCAAGCTTGGGCAAAAACCAGGAGAGGAATTGACGAATTTCTCTGACTACTACCACAGTAGAGACAAGTGGGAACAGTAAAGAGACTGTACAAGGGTCAGGAACCCTGTAATCACGCTATCTCCCTGTCCTACTTATTCAATATGAACTTCTTGCTCAGGCCTTCTAGTTGTTCCAAGGGTCAAATCAACAGTTGGTGAGGCAACTTTCGGTTTTTGTGGTCATAGCTGCTGGGATATTTTGCCAGATTGTGTTGTTGTTCCCCAAAATTAACATTAACATGCAGAATGCATTTAAACATTGTTTAAATGTTTAAACAAACATATTTTGTGTATATTTTGTATGGCCTTGTATATGCTGTATTTGTATATATGCTGTGTATATATATATCTATATATATCTATATATATATATATATATATATATATATATGATAGTGTATATATAAATGATACTTTTATTTTTTACATATACTTGCATGCTAAAATTGCTACTACAATGTTACTACCACCACTACTATAACAGACCCAATGTAGTAGCTGCATACAGCTTCAACAACAATTACTAGTATTAATCTGCATCCATGTCATAATAAAACATTATACACTCCACAAATGATACATATGCAATCATTAATCAAACAGCAGCATATCTTAAAAAAAAGGTCTAAAGGTAAAGAGCATTTAGTTTTTTACTTGTAGTTGTCAGTTTAGCTGTGTTACGTTTCAGACAACGAGAAACAGCTTTTTGTGTATAATCCAAACTACCACAAAGCCACTGCCAGCATCCATATCCAACATGTTGCATCAACAGCTAAGAGACTGCGGTCAAGACTGCTGTCTCTCCCTTCCCCAGACTCTCCACAACCTCCTCTCACCTGGATTTGGACCTAGGGGTTTATTAAACACACACACACACAGACATGATGTCCAGTTGCATTTTAAAATGCACACTTGTTGGCTATCCAGATTTAATTGTCAAGTTTGGTGTGAAGGGTTACTTGGATTTGTACACTGTCTTCTTGGACCACTGGAAAAGCACATAGAACAAAACACAGTCTGTTCAATTTTTACTCTTTTATCAAACACAAAACAAATTATATTCCAAAGCAACGCATTTGTGTGGATGATATGTTGAACAATTTGATTCATACATTTCCTTAATCCTGGGAATCATTCGATTTATTCACATTGCTGTGGTGAATGATCCTGTAACAGAAATGTTAATGTGTGCTATGATGCATGAAGAGCAGATTATGGAAGAATCTGCATTCTCTACAGGTAACATAGCAACATGTTAGCGACATTAATACAGTCTCCCATTTGTGGCTTCTTGCCCATTCTAATGCTCATGCTCTTGTTGACTCTCATTCACACATGAGGATATCAGCTTCATATTGCGTGAAGGTTTTGTGACCTAATCCAGATTGTTCTTGCCATCACAAAGACGAGTTTTGTATCTGCTCTTAAATGTACTACTGGCCTAGTTATGAGCAAGTTCAACAGCACTTACAGTACTGTTGTTTTTCTCCTAATTCCACTGCCTTTTTAACTGCATTGCAGTTGCACTGCATGTGTCTGGCCACAAAAGTGCCAAAAAGCCTGTACTGTATTGTATTGTATACCATCACTAAAGCACATGTACGAATGATAAATGGCTTGTTCTAACAAGTTATCTGTATCTGGATATCTTATCTAAATAATCTGATTATGGGCCTTTACATTTACACCTGTTACTGATAAGAGGTCTCGTTTTCCCAAATCTGCCAACAGTGTGATTGAATGCAAATATGCAAATCAGGTCATGAGAGCTGGCAGATTTGTCAACAAAACAAAGATGCTGGATACTCTCAAGGGACAGGAACAAAGTGTGAGGGGAGAAACAGCAACAGCAACAGGCATCTGTAGGCTACTTTTCAGTAGCCTTCTTAACTATGCCAAGGTATGTAATCAGTAATTATGTAATCAGTAATCAGATCCAGTGGAGAAGCTTGCTATTACTAGTGCATGATCAGCTACCCCAATGTTGATTCTAATCTTGGATGTCATAGCTGACCTTTTATATGGGTTTTTCTTACTTTTCCTTTGCACGTGAAGGGGTCCTCTGCACCTCCAGATGCAGTTACAAAGTGTTGTGCATACAGCCGCATTAACATGTGTTTTCCCCTATCCAGATAAGATACCCAGATACAGAACGGAACACTAGATGGAGATGGGATCTTTGTTTGTGTGACTGTGACATTGAAGAGTGGTGTGATGTCTTGAGCCAAAGAAGCTGAGAATATTTAAACCTTTATGTATCGTTAAAAGTCACCAGGAGACTATGTGACAAGAATTCTTTCTCACATAGCTTCTGTGTGATCGCTCCCTTATGGACAACATGGGTTTATATAGCTGATAAAGACTGCAAAACACTGAACAACAAAGTAACTTAAGGCAAGTAGATTTTTTTATTGTGGCAATGTTAGACAATTTAGCCCCACTCACCTACACACACGCACACACACACACACAAACACACACATGCGCACATGGACACACACCCACACACTCACACAAACACACATACACACACACACACACACACACACACACACACACACTTCAATAAAGAGTTTGTTTTTGGTACAAGGCAAGTGGGTGAAGAAGAAAGTGTGTGTGTAAGAGAGAGGAGGTTACCAGAAATAAAGGCAGCCATGGAGACACAGACAGACAATGACAGACAGAGAGGCAGTGAAGAGGAGAGAAAGAAAGGAGGACAGAGGGAATTAGCGTTTCATTATTAATGTTTGTCTCTGAAAGCCCACAGGCTTGTCCCTTGAGATCCTCAGCCACCGGGCCTCACATCACAATGTCCTACTCTCTCTCGGCCTACCCCTTTCTCACTCTTTAAATCCTGCATCTCTCGCTCTTTCTCTTCATTCCCCACAGCTCCACCCCCCTCTTTCTCTCCAGGGACGGGGCGCTGCAGTGACATATCAGAAAAAAAGAAACCGTGGTACAATGTGACATGTAGTGATATTCTTTCCTCCACCACTTCTCTCTCTCTCTCTCTCTCTGTCTCTGTCTCTGTCTCTGTCTCTCTCTCTCTCTCTCTCATTGCCTGTCCCAACCTTTCACTGTCATCCATCCAAGATCCCTCACTATGTCTCTTTCTCTTGACTTCCTTCACCTCCTCCTGTGTCTTACAAAGACTCATCTCCTCCCATTACCTTTGGCAGCACTAACTGCTGATGAATTCATTGTGTAATGGACGTAATGGTTGAACATCTTCCAAAGAAGACACATTGGAGTGCAGAGTAACTAATTACATCATCGAAAGTTTGTCAGTAGGTGGTGGAAGACGTGAAAAAGGTGGACAAGAAATTCTGGCATTATTTTGCTGTTCTTTACATGTTACCTGGCTTTAGATCATTGCTAGAGCACGACTACAGTAGACCCTTTTTATATAGATATAGACTAAAGAACTGGGACTTGTGGTCATGGATCTAGCGGAGAGAGAGAGATAGAGATAGAGAGATAGAGAGAGATATATCAGTACATTGTCCATTGCCACTAATAGGATAAGTCTCCTCTCCTGGCTCAGACAGGAGTTGTTATATACAGATCTGGCGGTGGGCATGAATGACGGTACCTATTACAGCATAGTTGCAGGGACCTCCCACTAAATGTGCCTTGCTGTCTGACCAGTAGGTTGTGCAGGGGATGTAAAACATTTTACAGTATGATGAGTAGTTTGTCCAACATCCTCCTCTCCACTACCACCTCCAGGGGCTCCAGAACAGTCCCCAGTACAGATCCAGCCTTCCTAATCAGCTTGTTATTCTCTTAGTGTCACTGGCCCTGATGCTGCTGCCCCAATATGGCTGAAAAGAAAATTACACTTGCAACATGTATATGCAACATCTTGCTGCACATGTTAAAGGACCTGAGCTTCCTCAAGAAGTAAAGTCTGTTCTGGTCCTTCTTGTAGACACCCAGGTATCTGTAGTTCTCCACCACCTCCATCTCTTCCCCAAGGATGGAGATGGTGTTCAGCGTAGTGCTGGTCCTCCCAAAGTCCATGACCATCTGCTTTGTTTTGGACACATTCAAAAGGAGGTGGTTTTTCCCACACCACGCCACAAAGCTGTCCAGCAGTTCCATGTACTCAGTCTCCTCTCTATCCAACACACCCCACAAAGAGGCATCTGAGAATTTCTGTAAATGAAGGGACTCCGAGATGTACTGGAAGTCCAAGGTATACAGTGTAAAGAGGAGGGGTGAGAGTAAAGTCCTTTGCTGCTAACCACCTACTCAGACACACTTCCCCTTAGCCGTACAAACTGTTGGTCTATCTGTCAGTGGGTCTAGGGAGGTAGTCACCTGAGGTCTAAGATGGCCCAACACCAGTCTCTCCAGGACTATCATGCAGTGTGATGTTAAGGCAACTGGTCTGTAATCATTGAGGGTAGATGGAGAAGGCTTCTTTGGTACCGGAACAATACAACTCTTCTCTTCAAGTCTTCAACTTCACTGGAACTTTTTCCTGGCTCAGGCTCAGATTGAAGAGGTGCTGTAGAATCCTGCATAGCTGGTCAGCACAGGTCTTCAGGACCCTGCGGCTGATGCCATCCGGACCTACAGCTTTGTTCTAGCGAAGTCTCCTCAGTTGTATCTTAACCTAGCTGCTGGAGACAAACAGCCGAGTATGGAAGGTGGAGTGCTCAGTGTTTCCTGACGAGGGGGGAGGTGGTGATGGGGCTGTATTGGGGTTCATGGAGGATCTTGGGGGATGGGGGGAGGCACAGTGTGAGTCTGTAAGAGTAAGAGTCCTGATCGCTGAGGAGGTGGGGCGGTCTATGAGGCTTAGGGAGGGGGAGGGTGGAGCTGACAGTCCTAGGCTGAACCTGTTGAAGAATACATTCAGCTCATGTGCTATGTTCAGGTTTCCCTCAGCCTGATTCTTCTTCATCTTAAACCCCATGATTGTTTTCATCCCTGCCCGCACATCCCTCACATTGTTATTCAGGATGTTGTTCTCCAGCTTCCTCTGATATGCTTCTTTGCTCACCCTCATTCTCACTTTCAGTTTCCTCTGCACACTTCTCAGTAAATCAAGGTTTCCCTCCTTGAAGGCTCTCTTCTTCCTGTTCAGCAGCTCCTTGAGGTCGCTGGTGATCCAGGGCTTGTTGTTGGGAAAACATCACATCGTCTTGGTGGGAATTATATTATCCACAGAAATAAATGTACTATGTTATTCAGAGATCAGGCACTGTAGTCATTTTTATTTTTAGACTAATAGATATTTGGCTTTCTTGACATTTTTAGATTTAAACAGAGGAATTGTGGGCCTTTTGTGTATTTCTATAGTGGGCATAGTACAAAGGAGATTGGGTCTTCTAGTCATTGCTAGGCCTAGATTAAAAAAGACCGGCCTCCTTGTCATTCTTAGAAAAAGACTAAAGGGTACTGGGCTCTGTTCTCATTTTTAGACCTGGACTAAAAAGTGTTGGCTTTTATTATCATTTTAAGATGTTGACTAAAGGAGACTGCACCCTCTGTTAATTCTCACATCTTATCTTACATTACATTAAGGCATTTAGCAGATGCTTTTATCCAAAGCGACTTCCAAATAAGAGCTTTACATAAAGTGCATAGAACCATGATCGAAAA
>JAVQJL010012802.1:0-87498 GCA_036024295.1 Nannoperca obscura
TCTCTCCCCTCACACTCCTTCTACCCTCCCCTATTTCTCCCTCCTCTTCCTCCCAGCTGCCTCACCCCCAACCCCACCTCATCCTCCCTCACACTCCCCTCCCCCTTGTGCTGATCTCTCTATCTCCTTCTGTCCCTCCCCTTCCTCCCTCCCTCTCTTCCAACAACCCTCCCTCCCTCCCTCCTTTCCTCTCCTCCCTCCTCCCTCCCTCCTCTCCCCTCCCCCTCCACTGCAGACATATTGTAGAGGCTGCTTCTGGCTCAATAGGAGGCGCCATTCTGTGATGGTATTGCGAGGCAGAGAGAAAAAGGGGGCAGGCAGAGTATAGGGAGGCTTACATAATGGAGTTCCCCTCTAGCGCCATCTACAAGTCATGGGAGGAAGCAGGAAAGAAAGACAGAGAGGGGAAGTGGGCACGGGCGTGTGTCTCTTTCACCCACTCTAGCCCTTGCACTTCTGAATGGACGACAGACGGGCAAGACAGTGAGACAGACGTGTGGATCGACAGAAATGTCTCTGGTCGTCCAGGCTCTTCACTAGGCCACAACAACAGTTGGTGGGAACACACTCCGTTCCCCCTCTCTGTTGTGTGTTTTCTAGAAGGGAAATAAGCTGAGGTGTTCACAGGATTTGTTTGGGACTGTGCTGTTTGTTGTCACTGAGCTGCCTTTATGTCATCGCGCATCGGTGACCTTTGACCTCACTATATGGAGCTCGGATTTGAAAAGAGACATTCAACCAGCTACTTTGGACAGAAGTGAATTAGACAGGCCGTACTTCCCCCTGGCAAAAGGTGCCTTCACTCGTTCTAAACTTGTTATTGGTGATAATAACATCAGGAATGACTGGATGGACAGTGTCATAGCTGTGTGGAACAAGTGGGACTGGCCTTGTGCTTTCTTTCTACTCCAGGCAGCTATGTGAAAGCATTGTATGTAAAAGCTAAACTGTTTATCATATAACCAAGACTATTAACACACCAATTGGGCACTGGGTAGCTACTTTATAATTAAAGGTGACCTGGAGTTAAAAGTTGTTTCTCACCAAAATGCATTGTGTGTATCCATGAGGTCCAGCAAACGCTAACCAAAGCATTTACCGAGCGAGAGAAAGACAGATGTATATGAAACCTGCGTTGTTTACATCTATATTTACAAGCTAGCAGTCTCCTTCACCCCTGCCGTTGCTGGTACATTGCTGTTTATCTTGTTGCATTACCACCACCAGTCAATCATTGGAACAGTCTGAACCCATTTGCAGGGATGTCTATGGCGTCACCATACACTGAAGTCTCATCAGCCTATTGAACTCTGTAAGGGAACTGAAGCTTCGCTGGTAGACCTTTTAGACAGGCTACACTTTGACATGTCACAGGAGGAAAAGTGCAGGGAAATTATATCAAATTCAGTTCAGCTCCTTCAGGGTCGGAGACCTGGTATTGTGCATGTTGGCTCACTGTCATTGTCAGCGCAGCAGGGGTACTAATGCAGGAAGCTCGAGCCAAACAACGCAGGGTCGTACAGCAAGAAAAGATGAGCCCTATTTCTACTGTTTCTGTCATGAGTTGTCTCCGTGATAACTGTACAGAGTTGTAAAATCCTGTCTGTATTTACAAAGCTTTGTGCAGTGATTTGGCGCCTGATAATCAAACAGCTGTCACATGTGTAGTCATGTCTGAAAAAGTCCATAACAAACATGTACATAAGAGAGAACTATATCTAAATGCCCAAAAGCTATAGCTGCGGTCATTAGTGTTGCATATGTCATGTGTGAAAGGGCGTTTGGTCAAGGCTGTTATTCTAGTTAAGTCAAGTGAAAGGCCCTTTTCAGCGAAATGATCATTTCCTGACTTGGGGTTTCGTTAACAGACGCCTGTTCCTGCACCTGCAGATAACATGCTGTAATGTGTCTTTTCTCTTCAGGTGGGCAGAATGTTCCAGCTCCCGGTCAATAACCTGGGCAGTCTGCGGAAAGCGAGGAGAAATGTCAAGAAGGTCCTGGGAGACATCGGCTTGGAGTTCTGTAGAGATCACCTAGAGGTGAGCGTGCCCAGACATTGGTGTTTTTATAATGATGGCCGCGCATTCTACTGTACCTTTTGTGTTGTTGACCTTAAGAAGAAGACCGTGTTCTCCAGAGATTCCTTGAGATTGACAAATATGACTTTAATTGTCTTCAAAGGTATATTCTGGACTCATATAATATGCGTACAGTATAATGTGTTCACCCTCACTGACACCTTGTCTGCATTCTGTTATCTCTCACTTAATGCAGGAAAAAGATGCTCCTCTGGCTTAAAAGCAGAAACCAAACATTTACATAATTCATCATCCAGTTCTCCAGATTTCATAGAGGCCTAGTAACAAACATGAAGAATTACACAGATTTGTTGGGCGTAGATGGATTTCATCTGAATTATGTCATAGTTACCGATGTTTGACAGGTTTTGCCATTTATGTAGGTGTGAGAAGTATGAGCCAGATCTATATTTTTTTTCTAGTGAAAATGACAAATTTTCCAGCCCTAACATAAACATGTCCATCAGATGAGAGTAGAAGGCTTCGAACAGAGGTACCAGTTCAACCCTGTGAAGTGTTTCTGAATAATAGAAATAAAAAAATAAAAAAATGTGTCTACAGTTACCCAGAAACCCCTTTGCTTGTGTTCCTGCGTGAACAGGCAAAAGCAAGAAAACTGAAGTAATTCCACCCTTTTATACATCTCATGTGTCCAAAGAGGCAGTCTCTCTGATGTTTCAAATAATCCTCTCCTGACTGACTGTGCCTTTGTGTCGTCATTACCAAGTATTCATCTTCATTTCCTTGTTGTTTAGGACTACAAAGACTTCACTCCTCCAGAGGTGTATATAAAGCACACTACCTGGGAAGATGTGTGCATGTGGGAACCATCACATACCAAAGTCCAGGTGTGTGACACAGATTCGCACTCACAAATATATCCTGTTTTGTTGCAACACTGATATTTAAATCTATTGTTTTGAACTATTAGATTTGTTCACACCACAAAAACAGAAGAAATATATAAAGGTCTCTGAGACAAAGACTTGGCAAAGTTTAAGCTTTTTCTTCTTCTCACCTTTGTTTCTTCAGGACTACAGATCAAAGCCTTTCTGCTGCACCGGCTGCCTCTTTTCATCCAAGTACTTCTCTGCATACAAGAGCCACTTCCGCAATGTCCACAGCGAGGACTTTGAGAACAACATTCTGCTCAACTGCCCCTACTGCACTTACAATGGTAACAAAAAGACTCTGGAAACGCACATCAAACTTTTCCACATGCCTAACAGCACTGTGCGGCAGGGCCCCGGGGGAATGGTGGCGGGAGTTGGTGGGATCGTGATGAAGGAGGGGGTGCTGAAGAGGACCGGGGACAGTGTGGAACAGGCGGTGTACTACTGCAAGAAGTGCACCTACAGGGACCCTTTGTACAATGTAGTGCGAAAGCACATCTACCGGGAACACTTCCAGCAAGTGGCCCAGCCCTATATTGTAAAACCAGGAGAGAAGACAAATTCTCAGAATGGTGGCACAGCAGGAGCAACAGGGAATACAGAAAGTAATAACACAAACAATGTGAACAATAACCAGATTCATTGCAAGAAGTGTCTGTTTGTTCCGAGGACCTACGAGGCACTTGTTCAGCACGTCATTGAGGACCACGAGAGGATCGGCTACCAGGTCACTGCCATGATTGGGCACACCAGTGTGATAGTACCCCGTCCCAAACCCATCATCATGATCCCCCCCAAAACCCAAGGAGACAAGACCATCATTGGGATGGGCCCTAAAGGTGCAGTAATGGCCACTACTAGGTCTCCTGGCTCACATCAGCTGGGT
Source organism: Nannoperca obscura (assembly GCA_036024295.1). Classification (NCBI taxonomy): domain Eukaryota; kingdom Metazoa; phylum Chordata; class Actinopteri; order Centrarchiformes; family Percichthyidae; genus Nannoperca; species Nannoperca obscura. The sequence continues at coordinate 3,858 of JAVQJL010012802.1, forward strand.
CGTGTCGTCATCTCATCAAAGACAGGCTTCAACTCAAGTCTTCTGTCTGGGATGAAACATGACGCAGTGAGATTAAAGGCCGGGACCACGCAGTCGTTCTCGATCGGCAGCCAGCAGGTGAGGGTCACTCTACCGGGGAATGCCCAGGTTTCTGTGCCCCAGCAGTCTCATGCAGCGAAGCAGCTCATTTCTGATGGCAGCCTGCGGAGTCCAGTTGTTGCCTCTTCCTCACTCAAATCCAACCCTCTGGGTTCACGTGTCCAGGCGGCAGCTACTACTATAGCCTCTGTCACGGCCAAGAAAGGTGGCTCCTCAGTCCTCGGCACATCCTACACACAGAAGTGGAAAATCTGCACCATCTGCAACGAGCTCTTCCCAGAGAATGTGTACAGTTCTCATTTTGAGAAAGAGCACAAAGCGGAAAAGGTGCCTGCTGTAGCCAACTACATCATGAAGATCCACAACTTCACCAGCAAGTGTCTCTACTGCAACCGCTATCTCCCCAGCGACACACTGTTAAACCACATGTTGATCCACGGCCTGTCTTGCCCACACTGCCGTGCAACCTTCAATGACGTTGAGAAGATGGTGGCCCACATGCGGCTGTCGCACCCAGATGAGAGCGTTGGCCCTCGGACAGATTCTCCCTTGACCTTTGACCTCACTCTGCAGCAGGGCAATCCCAAGAATGTTCAGTTGATCGTCACTACCTACAACATGAGAGACGCCCCGGAGGAGTCGGTGGCGTTTCATGCTCAGAACAACAACAACACCGCCGTGTCGTCAGCCTTGTCTGCTTCTCTAATATCAGGCAAGAGGTTAATGCCTCAGCACCCGCCCAAAACACCTTCAGGGGCCGCGGACAATGCACCAACCAAAAGTGCCCCACAGGCATCTGTGCCCTACAAGAGGGATGTGGGCAAGACACTGTGTCCTCTTTGCTTCTCCATCCTCAAGGGCCCGATCTCAGACTCGCTGGCCCACCACCTGAGAGAGAGGCACCAGGTGATTCAGACAGTCCACCCTGTAGAAAAGAAACTGACCTATAAGTGTATTCACTGCTTGGGGGTTTATACTAGTAACATGACCGCCTCCACCATCACTCTGCACTTGGTGCACTGTCGAGGTGTAGGGAAATCCCAGAATGGACAAGACAGCCGGGCAGCTCATTCTTCTCGGGTCAGCCAGGCCCAGAGCAGCATTCTCAAACGGGCCAGCTTTGATAGTTCTGACACTAGTGCACCAAAACGGAGGAGGCCGGGACCGCCAGGGGAACGGGCTTACCCACGGGATAGCAACGGCCCGTCTACGTTTGTAGAGAATCCTGATGAACCTGTGGTTCTGGCTCTTGACCCCAAAGGACACGAAAACGAGTCGTACGAATCCAGGAAGTCATTTCTAACGCAGTATTTCAGCCGAGCGCCGTATCCCACGCGGCGGGAGGTGGAGAAGCTGGCAGCCAGTCTTTGGCTGTGGAAGTCGGACATCTCCAGCCACTTTGTCAACAGGAGGAGGAAATGCGTGCAGGAATGTGAAACGCAGAACGCCAGCGTGCTGCTCGGGTTCAGCATGCAGGAGCTAAGCAAAGTCAGTCACGAGCTGGCGTTCGTCCAGGACGGAGTGTATGAGTGCAGACATAGCAAGAGGCGGACATCTAGGATGCACATGGGGGTGTCAGAGCAGGCTCTCCGCAGACACAAGGAGCTTGTAGCTGCTAATGGTGGAGTAGCCCCGCCACGGAAGGGAAAGCCTGCTGGGACTTTGGATGGTACTAAAGCAACGCCATCTGCCCCCCGACCCAACAGTACCAGCAGAGATCAAACCAAGACAATCAACAGCAACATACCACAGAAAATGCCTCTAGATCTTTCCGAGCCCATTGCCATTGACTCTGATAGTGATGAGGAAGAGCAGGAGAAGGATAACGAGGAACGAGAGGGCAAGGTACATCTCTATGGTAACAAGCAGCTCGCTGGAGCTAAGGAGAGCGCAGAACCAAGGACAGAAGCCAAGATTGTTTCAGATCTAGATGATATGTCCGATGACGAGGAGGACGAAGATGACGAGGAGGACGACGACGAAGATGACGATGAGGAGGAAGGGGAACATGTAGAGAATGGCTTTGGGCCCACAGAGGGCTCAGGAAGACAGGCTGCTAAAGGAAGAGACACTCTACCCATCATTATTCCCAAATTTGTACCATCTTCTGCGAGAAGCAGGAGAGACGGGGCCCAGCTGGGCAAACAGCAGGTCTGACTGATCACATCCAAACGACTCGCACAGTCAGAGACACACTTTAGATTTGACCCACGCCATCAAATCTGCCTCGCCTGAACGGAAGGACGCCGCCCAGTTACGTTACATTGGGTATCTGTGAAGAAGGGAGCGATACGGAGACAACTCTACTTGAGTGAAAACTCAAATCAAGCCATTAAAGGCAGGACTCAGCGAGCAGCTAGGATTGATGTAAACAAAGACAACATTGAAGTTACACCAAACGAATAGAACGTTTTTTGCCTTCTATATTCTTTATTACATTGAGATAAGGAGTTATTAGGGTTGATTTCGCCACTGAACTTTTAAGAGTGGCTTAAAATATTGAGATGTTGTGAGGTAAAGCTTTTAAGCTGACCAGATAATCCATCATTTTTCATGTAGTTATACTGAGATAGTGTAAATTTGTACAGTCTTTTAGACATGTTTGGACAGATGTTGCCGTTCATGTACCCTTAAATATTTGCTATTACCTGTGTGTAAGGTAGCCTCATATGTTCTACATCGGTATGCTTAACGATAGGTGTCGCTTTGGTGGCTGGTATTTTCTCGTATGTTTAAGTTTATTTTTTAACAAAATCCTAGTTTTTTTGCAAAATAATATATCTATATATAAATGAAAATAACAGAATTGATTTTTTTTCTTTTTTTGCTTTACCTTGATTTGATTTAATTTCTTTCCTTTTTTTTATGACTTCATTTCTGAAAGAATAGTCATGCCCAACTATTCTCATTCTCTGACAGTATGAAGGAGCAATTCATTGTCTTTTTGCAGCCTTTTGCTCATTAGCCTTGACTTCAGTGTACTTGCTTTCTATTTTCACTATTTTAACTTGGTGTTTCTTTCCCTCACAAGACTGGACAGTAACCACCATACTGACATCCACAAACGTGAAAGTTTTTTTTTCTTTTCCAAAAAAGACAGTTGTGTTCAATATGTGTTCTTTGAATAGTGCGTATTTGTTTTAATGTTTTCATTTTTCACTTTAGCATTTATGAACAATAAAGTGCTGTAATTGTGCTTCTCACGGAAGTAATGGGCATGCCCGTTCCTTTGTTCAGACGAAGGGGTTATGTTAAAAAGTGATACTTGGAGGAGGTTGATGAACAGCAATAGTTGGAAAAGATTTGAGTGTGTTTATTTATACAGCAACATTCAGACACAAGGCAATTCAAAGTGCTTTACAGGGGCATAGGAATACAAGAAAACATTCAAATTACATTTGCAGGAAGAAGACAAAAACCAAAAACAAGCAAATAAGTAGTTCAAGCTGAGAAAGAAATTGTTGGTTGAAAAGGTGCTACAGAGTAGTTCTCAGCAGAGGCTAAAGGTTGTGTGTTTTAATGTGGCAGAATGCAATGCACGCCACGTATGGCCATTTGAAATACTGTAGCACAATGGTTTTCAACTTGGGAGTCAGGGCACCACCACCACCCCCCCTCCAGCAAGTCCTAAGATCAATCTGAAAGGCCACGAGATAATTCAAGAGAAATACAGAAAATTGTTCGTTTTGTGAAATACTAATTCTTATCTCTGTTCAGGCCTCTAAATGTGCTTAAAGCTGCTCCCAGCCTGTGATCACACTGAGGTTGTATCCTGACCTGTTTCCAAAACAACCAAATGTTAACTGATATCTTTACTGCACAACGTTGCTCACTGCTGAAACGTATTGCTGAACGAGAAAAACACCGCACACCACTGCCATTTTCTTTGACGTTGAGTCGGCAGTGACGTAGGGAGGGGTCGTTCAGTGTACACCAACGGGACATCAGGGATGCTGTAGGAGGGCAGAGGGGCAAGACACCGTGACTTAACCAACATGTTTAGCTTTCCCATTATATAAAGCAAGATGACATTTTCTATTAAGTATACGGATGCATTGAGCTACCAAGGTAAATATATAAATAAATGATTTGAAAAGTTTCCTACAGAAATCATTTTTCTCCTCAAGCTTAACAATTAGTTAAACATTGCAGACACCAAATCCAGCCCAGCAGCCAGTTTAACTGGATTTTATACAGTTAAATACAGTCCCACAACAGATACCTCTCATTTGGTTTTCTGCATGTAATAATGTAAATTCTTAATGTTAACAGTCTAGTGACATCAAAGTGTGATGGTATTCTCATGTAAGCACACAGTCTCCAGGTATGAAAATAATACCCCCCCAGTTAATTGAATCTTATTGAAGGAACTGTTAAAATTAGCTAATTGAATATTTAATTTACCTATCAGGTCGGAGGTATCTTGACATATCCATATCAATCAGCACATCTTAATGAGATTTTATTGCTTTGTAATTTGAGAGTACAGAGGGGAATATCAACTCCTGGTGTGACTTTATTCCCAGTTCTTTATATTTCTAAAACATGTATATTTTATTTTAGATTATTTTTCTCCTTCCAACATAAAGGATGTGTACCTTAATCCATCACTTTAAAGATATATGGTTAACTTGTCTTTATGTACACGAACCAGTTCCAGGAATATCCAGCATTGCTTGGTAACCAAAATTAAAATTGCCTACCAAGTTAGCCTCATGAGATCAGAGCAGAATCATCTCCAGTGTAACGGAGAATGAAGGTTTACTGGCATCGTCTGCGCTAGTTAACGCCTCCTCACTTTGCTTTAGGTCATAGAAACTACAGGTGAAGGAGTCAGTGACATCAGCATGTTAAGATACTCCTGTGTTTGAATGCTGATATTGGGTTATGTATAAAACCTCATCCACTCCATAGATCACTGCTGTCCAGGTTCCATAACCAGTTGGTCGCCTAAAATCGGACACATTTGATGTAAACCTTGTTTGTTTTAAGAAAATGTGAAATCAAATACAGGATTGTGTTTGTCAGAGAGCTACAATGTGTCCTCTCGTGGACCAAATGGTCCCTGTCTGCATGTTACCAAAGACTGGATGTGGAAAAGCCTTGGTTAGAAATAGAACACTACATTATTAACCCTTTGCTGAGGTGCACCATTGGATGAAAGGTACTCTCCCAGAGTAGGAATCAGTCAGGTTTGAGTTACGCTGTTCTACCAACACAGGTAAATTGAGTGAGATCAGCCATGTACGTTCACAATATATATTTATAAGTATTTCATTAAAATCCCATCCTTTGCCGCCCTGGGATGAGGAATCTAAAATGGAGGGAAATTACCCCAGTGCAAGAGGGAGGGAGGGAGAGAGAGGCAAGACTCCTTGGCTGGCTAGTCAGTGTTGCTATGCTGTTGTAAGGAGCGAGATAGAGGAAGGGAGGGAAGGATGGAGGGAGGGAAGGAGTGGTGGGGGAGGTTGAAGGAGAGAGAGAGGGAGAGAGAGGCCTGGCAGACTGTGGGGGAGGCGGAGGCCTCATCTGCAGTGCTGTGTGCAGAAGGAGCGCTTAACAGCCTTTCAAAGGGGGAAGAGGAGGGAGGCGAGAGGGAGGGATGGAGGGAGACGACGGGAACGCAAGGCAAGGGGTGGGGAAGTTTGGGGGAGGGGAGGAGAGGAAAAAGGGAGTCAGAGAGGGACGGGGAGTGCAAGGGAGGGGAGGCAAAGAGGAGAGAGAGGAGAGGAGGAGAAGAGTGGCAAGGTAGAAGGAGGGGAGGAAGTGGTGGGGCAGAGGGAGGAGGGGTGTAGGGGGAAGGGAAAAGGAGGAGGAGGAGAGACAGAATGGGGGGAGAGAAAGGGGGAGTGGGAGGAGGGGAGGGGAGACGATGGCGGTGGTGTCGAGACTGGCGCCCCCTGTAGCTGGAGGAGAGAGACAGCGAGGCCCTGCTGTGTGTGTGTGTGTGTGTGTGTGTGTGTGTGTGTGTGTGTGTGTGTGTGTGTGTGTGTGCTGTCAGACACAAAGAGGTTGAGACAAAACAGCCCTTGTACTTAACAGCAGGGAGGCTAATTGGCTGAACTGGCCACAGGTCAGTTTTGCTTTTGCCCCCACCTGACCTGCAGCCTGCCTCCACCTGAGCAGCAATCACATGGTGATCAGGGCGTGAGATGGGAGGAGAGAGACGGACTGGAGGAGAGAACGGGACACAGATTAGAGGAGCTGAGGAACAGATGAGAAGGGACATGTAGGTTGTAATAACAGCTGTGGTAGAGACGCTGATAGCGCCCCCTGTAGGAAACTGGCAGGAGCCGGCGTGAGATTAAAAGGGGAGATATTACTTATAACAAATATTGTTGAGTGTGTGTGCCGGTGGAAGTGAGGCTTCTGATGTTGCAGGTACAAAATGTGATGTACTTCACATCTTCTGAATATTGCATGACGCTAGAGGTCATCTAGATCAAGGTGCCACACGAACTGGAACAATAACGCCAGCACGGAGGCAGAGGGTGGGGGGGAGGTGGAGGGGAGGCTAAAGAAAGGCCTTGCAGACTGCAGGGGAGACAAGAGGCCTCTTCTGCAGTGCTGGATGGTGGTGGTTGGGGGGTGGGGGGGCTTGAGCGAGTGGGTGTCTGCGAGGGGGAGGCACAGACACAGCAGTGGGGGAACTGGAGAGAGAGAAAGAGAGGGTTGCAAACCTATCCCACTACTAGCGCCTCCTGCAGTTAGAATGGGCTTGCTACACACACACACACACACACAGTGCAAATGATTCATGGAAAGAATATGATGAAATTGAATCATTTAGTGGGCTGAGAAAGATATAACGAAAAGAAAAAAGAGAGAGCGGGACCTGTGGCACTTGTGAGAGAGAGATGTCATTTGTGGACGGGAGGGTGAGAAGAAGAAGAGGGGGTGGAAGAGGAAATGGGAGACAGCACAATATTAAGGTTGAGACATAAAGGAGGAGAGGGAGTCACAAGGGGGAGAATCCACTTTACAGTACATGAGTGCACAGTGGCAACATCCAATGGTGACAGACCTGGACAGGGTCAGGTTCAGTACGGAGAGGAACAGTCAGCGTACTTACACCCTCTTAAAGAGAGAGAGAGAGGAAGTCTGATTAAAGCCATGAAAAGTCAAGATATTTAAGCGAGTTCTGTATTTAGACATCCCAAACGTTTTGGCTTGTGACCCCTAAAAATGAGACAAATACTACTCACTAGAGGTGATGGGTGCAGTGTGATCCAAGGGCGTAGGAGTGAGTTTGACATTGGGGGGGACACATCTCTCACCGGTGGTATAATTTTTGGGTGGAACAAATGCACCTTTTTCCAATATTGGGGGGGACACGTCCCACCTGTCCCCCCCGTTTCCTACGCCTATGGTGTGATCACTGGTCAAGGACATTTAGAGGCCAGAACAGGTGAAAGTATTCAGTATTTCTTGTGCTAAACTAAGCTAACTATCTGCTGGCAGTAGCTTCAGTTTAGCATACAGACACAACATTGATCTCCTTGATTGGTATTGATCTCCTTATATAACTCAAAGCAAATGACTTTATTTCACAAATGTTGAACTATTCCTTTAAGAATTTTAAGAGGCCTGAATATGTGAAATAATATTTGAAGTGTTTTTATAGGCACAAAGAGTCAAAACAATCTAGTATTTTATAATAAAAAAAGATTTGTGAAAAATAAGGGAGAAAACAAACACTTTTCTGTAAAATATATTTTTCTTTACCCCTTTCATCATGAGGTGACCCCTCAAATTTATCTTGGGACCCTCTCACCATGCCATCACCTATTTGTCTTATTTATATTGGAGACAAAGATTGGGGAAGCTGCTGGTGGTACATTTTTCACCCATAACCTCAAGTGACAGCCAACACGTGTTGCAAATAGCCTCCAATTTGCCTGTCAAAATATGAATTAAACTTTCCAGGATGTTGCATGAACAGGACTGCAGAAACCCAGCTGGTGACATCAACATCATCTCACTGGAGAGAGAGAGAGTGAGAGAGAGAGAGAGGTGACAATGAGGCAGCTACTGGAACACACCACCATCCCCCCTCCCCCCTGTATGTGGAAAGAAGATGTCTGCTGCATCACACTGGACATATTGCAGAAGGGTTAGTGGGAGGGGTGAGACGTAGGGGAGGGAGGAAGTCTGCTGGGAGGTCAGACACTTTATCTACAGAGCTGTGTACACAGCATGTGGGGGAGAGGGAGACCAAGAGGGAGAGGAGTGAGGAATGGGGCAACAAACTACTGGAGAGTGTCTAAGGGGTGGTGTGTCATGTTTTGGTAATTGTAAAGATATATTCATTCCTTGGCTTGGTGAAGAATTTACAGTATATGATCTATTGCTGTTTAAAGACATTTCAAATGTAAAAAGACCGCAGGTCAGAGGTCATTTTGTAACACAGACCAGCGGCTCTAGCACCGAGTCTTGTCTCAGGTAGACAGATGTTTGCCATCATCGCTCCTGATCCTGTTCTGTCCAGCTGAAGGGCAGGATCCTTCGTCACCATATGACCCTGCTGCTATGAAAATAAATATATATTTATTGATAAAGGAATGAATGTTTTCTTTGCCCTTGGAGTTCCTTCCTGCACTTTTTCAGTAGGGTAATTTTGACTTCTGCGTCACAGCCTCAAACTCCTGAACAGCCTGTGTTTACTTTGTGTTACATTCAGTGATTTTGAATCAGAAAGCCTGCAAAGTACACATAGCATTACTACAGAGTAATGCAACTTTGACAAATAACAAAAGCAGACGTTTACTGTGGATCTCAAGCAAGATCAAGTCTTTAGAGGCTCTATAGGTTTCTTGTCTTTGCAATTTGATCTGATTTTCATTGTTATTGGTGTTTTATGATGGCTGCTGACTGTAGGGAAAAGCTCCAAAATATTTTTGTATACAACTTTATCACTGCTTATAATGGCAGGACATACTGTACTAATAACTTTACAGTGTACACATACACTATGTAATTGTGTGCATGCACTGGGCTGGTAGACGGCAGCTGTAGGCCTATATGGCTTTTGGCCAGAAGATGTCACTATACAATAAGAAACAAGGTGCAGTCATCTGTAACATTTACTACCCACAGACATTTTATATCTATTCATTCTCAGTACTCACTATACCACTTCCCCTACATAATATTTAACAATATGCAAATTATATTACACATGAAAATATTTAATGCCACATTTACTTTTTGCTGCAGTGTTAGATTTTTGCACACTATTACTACAATGTTGTAAGTAATAAAAATGAGATGAGTCCTCCTAATAAGACTCTTATGACTATTGATTTCTTTATTAGGGAAATTACTAATGGGGTTTACTTGATTCTGGTGTATATGTTTTTTTTTCTTTCTTTTGTCATTTACAGGCTAGAAGGTAATCATTTCAACTGCTCAGGGAATTGTTTGTGAATGCAACATTTAAAGAGATTTTTACGGCCTCCATATATAATCATTATATTACTGATGATAAAGTATAATCATTAACCAAATAGTGGCAAAAGTCCACTCAGATGAGATTTGCTGGAATAAATTATTGATTATCAATACAAAATATAAATCAATTGATAGATTATTATGTATTACTATGGACTAAGCCATCTGGCTGTATATAAAACAACTGATATTAGCCCCACCTTTACCATTTTACACATGAATGCATCTCAAATTACAATCCACTGATATAATATAGAGTATTCTACATATTGATGTGTACTTTTACTTTTTATATTTTTAATATTTTGATGCCAATAGGCTACTTATGTACTTTAACAGTAAGATTAGTAAGATTAGCTGAGTACTTCTTTGCACTGGCCAGTGAGCTGACAGTCTTCCTGACGGCGCTGGAAGGTAAGAAGAAGAAGGCTCTTATTTTGAAGTCGAGGGTGAGCGAAAGACAGAGGCTGAGGCTTTTATTTTGAAATATCGTGTCGCCAGCTCTCCACACACACACACACACACACACAGAGAGAGAGAGAGAGAGAGAGAGTACTGTATAGTAGTGTGGCTACAGTGGCAGCGGCAAGTATGAGAGGAGGTAAGTTTATAGGGTGAGGTAGGCTGGCTGGCGGCCGTTGTGGCGTTCAGTAGAGAGGCAACGCAAACCGTTGGACGTCGCGAAGTCGCGGGGAGACACAACTGGCGGACACGTACGGGCTTTTTTGTGGATACGGAGCAGCGGCGACGGCGACGGCAGCGGCAGGACGAGTGGCTTTGGCGGCGGTCCCGCTGCTAGCGAAACATGAACAAAAACCACCGAGTGCCGAGCAACCGTTCTCTGAGTGCCGTGGAGGTGAAGAGCAAGGTACAGAAGTAGACGTTTTTTGTATTTTTTTGTCAGTTTACTTGCTATATTTGTGGTCTTAACTCTCCCCGTGATTATTACACTGGCTAATTTAGCTTGATAGCTAAGTTATGATGTCGCGCAAATTACAGATACAAGCTAAAGCTTAATTAGCCAACACGGGGTTTGTTGCTCTGGCTAGTTCGCGTGTAGCTCGCCACACTTAAAACTTGGATTTTAACCGTGGGGTAGTTTGATTCTAAGTTTATCTGATAACTTTGATAGCTAGCTTGTAAGTTTGAAGGGGGGGGGGGGGGGGGTTATTGTCGGCTGAAGCCGCAGAAGTGAAACGGTGTCACCTGTCACAGCTTCCTTCTCCTCCGCCGCTACCTTTTGCTCATTTACTAAATATTGACTTAAAGTTTTAGTCAGGTTTTCGTTTCAGCACGACCTCATGGAGAGTTGACATAAATAAGAAGACGTTTATGGTGAAATTAGCCCGGTGTGACGTGATAACAGCTGCTTGTCATGCTGTTCCCTGTTCGCACAGGTGGCACACGGCCCTCTGATAGGCTCACGGCAGTTTCCGGTAAAGCCTGCCCGAGTCCTGCGACCTGCCTCCTGCCTGTGGCGTGATTACACTCCCATGCTGACGGATGGGGCACCAGGGCGCATTTTGCTGCTCAAAACTACTAGTTTTTAGAGCTACATACGTTGACACAAACTCTGACCTATTTGTATTTGTTGTTGCCACAACATCTGTGGGAAACCGTTACCAGGGGCGCTGTTAGACAACATAAGAATCTGCTTTTTATTTTATCTTCTATGTCCTAATGCAGTTACCTACGAAATAGGCCTTACTCCGGTTTTGTTTTCCAACCCATAATAAGCCCAGGCTGGTAGTTATTTGTAGAGCAGTGATTCTCAACCAGGGGTAATGTAGCGGGTACTTCTGCAGGTACCAGGGGGTATGTGGCAAATTATGAAGCAAAACTACAGCAAAATATAGCAAAAAATAGAAATCATGATTGGTTAAAATATATCCACATGTTTGTGTTTAGGAGGAAAATCCTAAGTAGAGCACAAATCTGTGTGATGCTGATCTTTATAGTTATAGTCACATTAAGTTATAAACTGTGGTAGTCTGACTGCACAAGACATGGCTCAGTTTTCCACCAACCTGAGTCAATTGTAGATGGTTGGAAAAAAGACAAAAAAAATCTAAAAGGAAACAAACTGTAAATGTTTGAAACAAGTTTCTGTCACTCATGGCAGTAGTATAAATGCAAACTTGGTCAAAACTACAAAAAAGCATACTCTTCTATCAAAGGAGTATGAAAAAGGGGTACTTAGGTCCATATGATAGAGCTGTGGGGGTATGTCGGTCCAAAAAGGTTGGGAACCCCTGTTGTAGATCATCATCTGTGAGTGCTGGGCAACAGTAACCACAACACTTGGTGCTTCTCATCAACACCACCAATGGGACACTGTGCTCTGTCTCAGCTGAACACGTTGGCTGCAGATAAGGCATCTGCAGCCAATGATCCAGTCAGACCACACTGATGATTACTACGTTACTCATAAGCCAGCAACGTGTTGTTGGAATGCACATATTCTGAAAACTTACTGCCTACAATTTTACAACTTCTTACCAAACATTCTGTCAGGCAACCTGATTACACAATGCTGTACAGTCTAGAAGTTATGGCATACACAAACAGAAACATAGACATACACACATCACAAAGTCTCCATTAATAATTCAGCACATGTCCACATGGGTGACAGACTCTTACATACCGCCTACAGTGGTTTTGACAGCGATGGGCCCAAACCTCAGACTCTTTTTTTTAAAAAAGAGAGAAAAAAGAGGGTCTTTAATATTGCGTGCATCCATTGCAAGCGTGGGTTTTTTTCTGACCTCTCAGCTTTCTCACGGTTTCTTTGGTCTCTTAAGTCTGTTTCTCAGTTTGTGCTCACATGTGTTCGCCCGTCTGCTTCATCCCAGTTTGGTGCAGAGTTTCGTCGGTTCTCGCTGGATCGGTCGAAGCCGGGCCGCTTTGATGAGTTCTACGGCCTCCTGCAGCACGTTCACCGCATCCCCAACGTAGAGCTGTTGGTGGGCTACGCTGACGTGCACGGCGACCTCCTGCCCATCAACAATGATGACAATTACCACAAAGCCATCTCCACTGCCAGCCCTCTCCTCAGGCTGTTCCTGCAGAGGAAAGGTAAGCACAAGGGAGGTGTTTGAACAAAGAGTCTTAGTTTCCACCTGTTTGTTAGGTCAGATCTGCTTTCCTATGGAAATACAAACAAAGGTCTTGTGTTAGCTTTGAAGAGTACAGCTTGGAAATATGTGATCGCCATTGAACAGGAAAAAAATGTTATTAAGCTTTTCTATAGATAATCAAAAAGATAAAATTATAAAAGACCAGAGTATCGCCTTACCTTTTCAAAATGTTAGCCTGCATGTTGCCTGTGTATTTTGTCCTCACTGAGCTGCCATTGCAAACAAACTACTCCACAAAACACCCCCTGTCCTCTAGCTATGCCCCTTGGGCTCCCTTTAGGAGCCACATATCTGAAGGTCAGTGACCCAGTTGAGAAGCAGTGTTTGTTTCCAAAGACAATTTATCTGCAACGTAAAGCACACTAAAGAGTAGACGAATATTTTCCTGATATCCTGTTTTTTTAAACATTACTGTTGTTTTATACTTCCTGGCTGGCTCTGATATAAACATTAGCAAAAACTATTACACTTATTGTCTTGCAAATTTTGTATATGGAATCACAGGCGGTTCCTTTATATTTTCAGCTGCTGGGGGAAGTTTAACTGATATTTGAAGTGCACCCTAGCTAATGTGTTGCTGAGTGTGACCTGTTGAATGCAGGGAGGAGGACCCCCAGGATCTGCTGGCCGCACACTGTTGTGTTTAAGCTGTCTCGCTGTGCCATATGACCCCATCGAAGCTCAGCCACTTTGTCAGGAGGAGATTAGTTGGGGTCACTGTGTAGCGCTGCATGGGACTGTGTTTCAATTACACGCTCCAGACACTAGCCCCACGCTGTGCACACTGCTGCTCACATGCACGCACACACACAAAAACACATAACAGTTAAGCAGGCATCACACATCACTCATGCACTCACACACACACTGCCTTGTAGAAAAGGTAGAAGAAAGACATAAGACACACACAGACACACTAATGCAGTCACAACCCCCTGCAGACCACATTGCCCTCAGACCCTGGTTTCCCTCCTGATTTGTCTACCCCCCTTCACCTTCCTGCTAAGCACCAGTTGGTCCCAGCTTAAAAGGCTCTGCAGCGTGCGGATGCAGCAAATTGGCAACTTGTAGATGATTTATTATCTATCTGCAGACGTAGTTATTATCTCTAGTCATGGCTCTTTAGTCTAGGATACACTTGCTTTGCCCGAGGGCCACTTTTGGAAGTTGACACGAGGGCCAGTTAATAAACAAACATAAATAACATTTATCAGACATCTTGTGGTGCTACCAGACAGCAACGCTGCACTGAAGCTAGCATGTTTTGGCTCGTGATGGTGCCTGACATTAGCAACCTTGCATACAGAAATTGTCATTTGGTAATTAAACACAGTGGTTTAGGCTTTGCCAAGAGGCAAATCCAGTAGCCGTGTGCAGGCACACGGGAGACGTTTGCCCTCAGGAATTTCTGCTAGGACTGCAGACAGCCCTGAAGGCAAACGTCTCCCATGTGCCTCGTGCAGGTCGTGTGCATGTGAGCTTTTTGCAGAAACCAGTGGCACTGCACAGATCATCGATAGGCTAATGTGCAACTTTAACAGCCAAGGGACATTGTAGAACGTTTACTAATTTGTATAAACAAAACAATTCTGTGTGAATTACATTTTTTTTTGTGAATTATAAAATGGTCAGTGGACCACCCGGCACACTATCGCAGGCCAAATTTGGCCCACTGGAAGTAAGTTAAGTTGTCTTTTATTGATCCCCGTAGGGAAATTATTAATGAAATGATTCTCTGCTTTTAAGCCATCGTAAGGAGCGGGGGCGCCCAAAGTAGAATTAACCTAACACCACACAAACACAGGGAGAAAGTGGAAACTCCCTGCCCTGGCCAGGATTTGAACCCAGAGGTAGCAGTGCTAACCACTGAGCCACCACGCTGCAAGTTTAGAATCATTGATGAGTGCCAACTCGGAGCCATTTTAACATTGAACACTAAGCACTTTTAAAGTAAAGTGTCTAATGTTTTGTCAAATGAGTTTGTGATGGAGAAATGGTTTTAATGATAAGTCCTTCATGACCATGTCTGTTGTTATTCAAACAGTCAACTCCAAACTCTTGCATGTTATCAGCAGCATTGGAGGAAGGTGTTGAGTAATTCCACTAAACCCGTTTTTTTTTAGTGCACCACAGCATTTCAGTCCAGACTTTCAGTCTTGTAGTCAGAAGCTGGCTTATAATACCGTTTTATTACTACTATGTCCTTTGAGACTGTAACTGTGCAATTATGTAAATGTCTTAGCTGGTTAGTGGTCAGATCTGATGTGTTTGGTCAAGAGCAGAACTTCAGACAAGGCAGTGGTGTGGGCCAAAGTTTATTCCAAATAAAAAGGTTTCAGACAGATGCTTTCTGTTGAAATGATTTGCACTTGCGTGGGTCTGGTTTTGGCACAGTTCAGTCCATGCGTGTCGTGAGGTTATTTTTGGCGCTGCATTTTGTTTCTCTGGAAGACTAAATCCAGGCTACGTTACATCCTACACTAGGTGCTCTGTGGGATTTGTTCATTCACTGGTGTGCAGACTGTTGGATGGATGGATGTGAGGCTGCGAGTGTCTGTCATTGTATTGTTGTGCTCTGGTTCTTGAATAAAGCACACATTGTCGTAGTTTATGCGTCAACACTGGTCATCACCGACCGACTGTTAACGTTGTATTGTTCACTGCAGAAAAATGGGCTGAGTGTTTGTGCCTGTGTGTGAACTACAAGTCTGTTTTAAAGCTCCTTCAACACACACCAGTACAACTCAGCAGTTGTGAACAGTGTGTTGATGACTATTGAGCTGGCAGTGATGTGTCCACTGTTTACTGGTTGTCATGGCAGCAGTGAAGAGGCCCGTTCATAGGTGGATTAACAATGCCGGAGTCTCTTTAAGGCTGGTGGGAGCTGCAAAGCATGCTGGGAGCATTACTGGTAGTCTTAATGAGTGACTAAACTGTCTTTACAACTTAATATTCTGATATTCTCATGTAGTTGTAGCTAGTTAGGAGTATTGTAGATGAGTGATTCTCCACCCCAAAGGGTACTTCTGCAGTTACCAGGGGGCACCTGGGAAATTGACCTGAAAGGGCTGTGGGGGTGTGTCGCACAAAAAAGGTTGTGACCCACTGGTCAGAGACGCTACACAAACCAGCTGAATCAGAATCAATAAAGTCTAAGTGATACTCAGTCCAGGCAGCACATTATGATTCACTGAGATGAGCGTTGTTAAGAGCTACTTCCTGGTCCACACTGTTTTTGCTAAGCTCTGTGTAAATAGAGAACGTTGTGGTCATTAGTCAGCTGTCAAAAACAAATGTTATGTATTTCTTTATTTCATATCGTGTAGTTGAACTGACGCAGTGTTAGTTTCTCTTTAAAATTATATGTTTTGTCACTGTTCTCATATCATTGACTGCTGTTTTTCGATGCTGACGAAGTGCAGCGTTTGCCAGCTGTTGGGAGACATGGCTGTGTCACATCAGGGGCTGGATTCACAAACATTTTGAGAATACTCCCAGAGAGCTCCCAACTTAGCCTAAACATTTCTAGCAAGGGGTCCTTGCTTAGGAGTGATTTTAGATCATTCTCAGAGCACTCTGGGCAAGAAGGGACAGAAAATGTTACCTTTAGTGAGGAGGTGTTGTTGACCTCGTTGCTAGGTATGACACATTCTTTTAAAAGGTGTGATTGGTTGATCAACAAAAGAAAGAGAGAAAAATGCACTCTTAGTGATAAGGGGCATGTAATGGCCTTATCATATCATTTAGTCTCTATTAAGACATGGTGTAATTATGAATGCTCTTTTATGTGATGCCATACTTTTAAAAGTAGCCTACAAAATGTTTGAAACCACGGGCCTACTTGTGCAGCAGCAGCCTGTTCACATGCTGATTGTTATATTTATTTACCATGCTAATCATTTTAGTACTTAATCTATTTGATATTAAAATTGGCCCGATTTCATCAGTTTCTATGATTCCACTCAATAGAAGTCATCATAGGAAATTAATAGAAAACATCATTATTCTAAGAATTCTAAGAATTCTCTTTGTACTGGGAAGCTTAATGAATCAGTCGGTCTGTCTTGTCAGTGTTTAGTTGTCTTAACTCCTTTATCTTCTACGTAGCTTAGATTAAAAGGAATAAGTGGTATGATTGGAGCTGAACGATTAGTCGTGTGAAAGGAAATTAATTGCCAACTATTTTTATCTTAGTCGTAGAAATGTCAAACACGGTTCCAGCTGCTTCAATATGCTTCGATTTGCTTTTCTTTGTCATTTATGAGAAGCGTAAAGAAATCTCCGTACACTAATTCCAAGCTAGGTTTGAGGTCATTTAGAAACTCTGTCATCATAGTTTGGCCACCAGAAAGCACTGACAAGTTCAACTGTAAAAATACCCTTAAAATCTAAAGGACCCATATCAAGATTGTTGTTTATGTTGAAAAAGTTACTATCGGTCGATAAATAGACTTTTGAACTCCCAACTATTGATATGAGTAGTGTAAAAAAAGATGTATTATAAAACATTCTTGCACTGCTGCTCATGAAAATACTGTGAACATTTGTGAGTCATGCCCAGGTTTATTGGTTGTCAGAAGAGATTTTCCTGTGTTTGAGTGACGCCATGTTTACCTGTATGCACACACAGAGTTTCCAGGTTGTTTTCCATGAAGTGGTAGCAGATTTTTAAAAGTGTCTCTTTCAGGGTGTGGATTTGTTTGGTGACATTGCTCACCGCTCACACAGTTTCAGTCCTGAAAGGCTCGTAACTGGTCACCTGTAAGGGAGAGAAGGAAGGTATGGAGAGGGACAGGAATGCCTGTATTTGCGTATCCCAGCAGGGACTGCCTTAGTAATTAGTAACCAGAGCATGAGTCATCCAGACAGAGAAAACATAATGTACAGTGGGAAAGTACAACACAAAGTCTACCCGCCCTGCCGAGAGAGCATTAAAGCAACTCTGAGTGTGATAAGCAGTGTACTGAGTGAATTCAAGAGAGAGATGCTCTAGCCCGATGGAGCAAGGAACACAGTGTGGTAGAGAAAAAGATTTTGATGAAAGAGACGAAGCATAAAAAGTCAGAAGAGTGAGAACGTCACATCATGTAAGGAGGGAGAGATTTCTACTGTGTGCTAGAGATGAAAGGATTAAAGAGAGAGATGGAAGTGCTGGCAGGTGTAATGGGATGTCCCAGAGGAGCGCAGAAGACAAGTTTCGGAGCACAGTCTGAAAATAATAAAGATGGATTTCAAGTTTTCCACAGAGCATGAATTATTCCCTAGGAATGCTGTATGTAATGAGTGAGGGAACGATGGATTCATAGCACTAGGGGAGGAATGCGTGGAGGAGGAACATATCTTTGGCCTAATAAGAGATGGAAGGATGAAAGGGAGAGTGAGTAAACAATATTAAAGAGGGAGTGATGTATAAGGCATTGTTCAGGCAAGGCATCTAATTAGCAATCTGGGGAAAGGAGAGGGAGTAGTTTAAGTGTGATAGAAATGCAACAAGAGGGGGAGAGAGAGGAGGATAGTGGGAATAGTATTAGTGAAGGAGGAATGCAGAGTGAGGCCCAAGCTGGGGAGCTTTGGAGAGAGAGAGAAAGAAAGAGAGGGAGAGAGAGATGGAGGGAGGGGGCATTCTGGGTGGAATGTGGCCAGCCTCTGATCACGTCTGCTGGCTAGATTAGACAGGACAGCAGGCCAGACCGGACCCTGGGCTCCAGAGCCAGGCTCCGTCAACAAGAGGGTATAAGTGGGCCGAGAAAAAGATGGTGACAAGTCGAGAAAACGAGGAAGAAACAAGAGCGAGCGCACAGCCTGGCAAGCTGAAACCTTCCTCTCTCCTGTTTTGAAACCTGGCTGGATGAGAGTTGATGGATGAAGATGGAGGGAGGGAGTAAGGGGTGAGAGAGTGGGAGTCCAGGCGCTCGGTTACAGAGTCTGTCAGAATTTCTCAGCTCAGAGTTGGTTAGGGAAGATGAATGAATGGATGAAGGGAGGGGGGGAGCAGGGAGACCGGATGAGAAGCAGCACTTTGGACCAATACGGAAAGAGAGAGGGAGAGATGGAGAGGAGGGGAGGGGAGGGTGAGGCAGTTGGCAAAGTGAAAGGAAGAAAGAAAGTGGACTGTTGACCACTGCAAACCACAAGGGAGAAGCTGATGGTGGAGGAAGGAGGGGAAAGGTAGTGATCGCGTTGTACAAACTAAGGAACAGGGAGGAGTGAAGCCATTGCATCAGGTGAACGTGGGACATTCTTTAACAGAGGCTGTTGAACTTTGCCAGCTTGGGGCTCAAAGGCGTGCCATAAACGCAAGCTGATAATATCGCTGTTGGAGGAATGGTGGAAACACCAAGGATGGTAGATGTTTATGGAGAAAGAGAGGAGTCATTTAAACTGAAAGGTGTTGAAACAAAAGACTGGAGTTTCCACCCAAATGTGAAGATACTGAAGATACATTCGTCTCTTTATTCTGGCTTGCGAGGCATTTCTTGCTGATTTTTAATTAAAAACATGCTGTGTGTCCCCAGGGCTTGCTGCTGCAGTGATATTGATTGTGAAGCATGATAACTGATATGCTTATCTGTGAATTTCTTTCAGCATATTTACCCTGCACACCCAGCAGGCTCTGACATGCAACTCCCAAACCACTGAGCTTTAGTTGCTCCTCATCCTTTCTACTTCATGTGTCTTTGCACTTTTACAAAGCTATGTACGTCTGATCACGGTAAAACACTCACTTGCCCATGTGTTTGTTGAAAGGCTTATTGATCGCTGTAATTCAGAGTTCTTCCTAACAGGATTCTAATGTAAGCAATGGGGAACAAAATCCACAATCCTTATTCTGTGCAAAAATTACTTCTTATGTTCGGCTGCAGCTAATCTGAGGCGGACAAATCAAGTTACCAAGCTTCTTACTGTCTGCTACGGCACTAAGCACTAAGAGGGAATTTCACACTAAAAACACTTGATCTAAGGCAGATATTCAAGTTCCCCTCCACTCAAAAACATGTTTGTCTTCTTGTTCCCACTGCTGAATGTTTGAGCGTCCCTGTGCAGAAGGATGTCTGAGTTTGACACCAGAAGGATGTTGTCATATTCATCTGCTGAAAGTCAAAAGTTTCCATGTGGTAATTGAAAATCCCATTTTCAGGCGTGATTTGAGACATCACAAATAGTCCAAAGTTCAACTTGCAAAAGTGTGACGTGAAAACTTGAAGCCTGCAGCACACGCACACTGAGAATGGACTTTACAGTGAAGCAGGAAACCGCTGTTGTCCAGCAGTCGAGCAATTTCTTTACATGTTAAAGATGTGTGGAGGGGATCTTTAACTACATTTAAGAATGCTTTACTCACAGGAGGAGGACTGTGGAATTTGAAATGGCTTTAGGAAAGGGGATCTTTGTGGTGCTGGCAGCTAAAAGTTGCCAGATCTAATTGCAGGTTGGCTGTGTTGTCTTCCAGAGCCAGATGCTGAAGGCAGGACAGAGCCAGAAGCACCCCCCCAGAGTCCCCCTGCTCGTCCCTCCCCAGTAAAGTCCTTATTCAGACGCATGAGCGACAGGCTCGTGAGGCTAGACTTGGGTTCCCCCAGCGCACACGGCTGCTCCTCCCTCCCTTTTACGCCTCCATCTTCCCCGACATCTAGTCCTTCCTCCCCTCTCTCCTCCTGGAGGCTCCATATAGCTGGACTGCGTAGAAGGCTCGGTTTATCCGATCCAGATCTAGTCACCTCACCCCAGACTCTGTCTCCTTCCTGTAACCCGGTACTGCAGCCGACATCCTGTGACCTGCCCCTCCCCCCTAACCTGCCTTGTCCCAATCTCAAACCCGGCCTCAGCCCTAGGCACATCCCTGCTTCTAGTTACCTTGAGCGCCAGACCAAGTCCAAGCACCAGCTATAGTCCCTCCTACCAGTCTACATGCCCCATTCTACCCCAGTCGCTTATCACACCACACATACCAGTCTTACCAGTCACCTTCCTAAACAAGCCCTTGTTTCCAGACCAGTGAGTCCTGGGCTTGGTGTACCTGTAGCAGCAGCAGGAGCTTTAAAAATCCCAGCATTGAGACGACCGGCAGAGAGAGCAGTTCAGCCAGAGAGCTCAGAGGAAAGACGAGGATAACAGAGGCAGAGCAGGGAGAATCTGCAAGACCCAGAGGGACAGACAGAGGTGGAGACACAAAGAAAGGCTCCTGCTGAGAGATGGACCAGTGACGGAAGGGCAGATTGAGTGAAGGGCACAGGGGAAAATAAATGGGAGGTGAAGGAGAGAGAGGTTTTGCAGGAAGGAGAGAAGTGCCCATGTCAGCACAAAATGAAATTGATGGAATTGCTTCATAATGCAGCGACGAGACGCAAACACACACACACAGTAAAGTGCTGGACGCGAGTGTAGACTGAAAAAATAAACTGTTCATTCTGCATCAAGCCCAGTCGTGAGCTGTGTTAATTGTACGCTGCATTCATTAAAGCTGGTGTAGATTTTAGTTTGGGGTATTTTTTTGATAAATGGCTCTTGTCAAGCAGGACAGAGGATGAGTGTAATGGAGAATTCACGAGGGCTAGAAGCACGTTAATGTTCCGGACTGGAGTCTTTTGAATTATAGATTTAATAATTAATTCCTCAAATTGTCAGTTCAATTACACGCAGAGGCTTTGTCTTTGTCCCAGCATGCATCACACCTCTGTAGGTCTCTACGGCATCTCTCTTTCCTCTCTCACGTCTGTGCACTCTGTAGTTTGCCTCTCTGTTTTCCTGCTTGTCCTTATTCCGTCCTCTCCTCTCCGCACTCTCCCTTTGACCTCCCTCCTTCCCGATCTTTCTCCCTGTCTTATCAGCAGCATTAAGGCACTTTTATCTGGGCTGTGCCAGGGAGGTATGCTCGCCACACCGAGAATAGTAACCCTCTGGGAATTTACTGCTTTGAAAGTTTTTTTTTTGTTTTTTTTTATCACCACCTCCTCTCTTTTCCTCTCTGTTCTGTCTCTCCTGTTTGACTGTTTTGTGTCTTTTGTTTTACACCACCGCTGGTTGCGACACATTGCGTTCACATTAACACACACACACACACACACACACACACACACACACACTCTCTCCTCCCCCCCGTCCTCCCCTTCTTGTATCGTTCTGTGTCAGGAACACCGCGGCACCGGCTGTGTGGTGAACGTCCAGGCTTGTCATCAACAAACCTGACTGTTTCCAGAACACCACAACCTTCAGCTGCTTGTCGTTTTTATCCTGTTGTTTTTGTTTCTGCCTCCGATCCTTGAGACGTGTTTTACGTTTGGAAACCAAAGACTGGTTGTGTGAACAGCAATTATTATTCATTCTAAACAAATAAAGATTTTACTTTTAGCTGGAGCGCTACTTATGCAAGTCTCTGCACAATAGATATCTTTGTGCTGTGACCTTGTTCACATGACATGACTGTAATTATACTGTATGTAGTTATGTCTAGTAGTAGCTATTACAGTGGTGATAGATTGTTCTACTACATTGATTTTATTACAGCTGCATAAATACCTGAACCGTAGTAGCGATGTGCCGGGGGCACTTATGACTGTATTGCTGTGTCACCTGGTCACAGTATTGCTTTTCCCTGACGCAGTGCCAGGTACCAGGAAGTAATGGATTGTTGGTGTCATCGTTGTCGTCAGGGATCTTTGTGTTACAAGTAATGCTGGGGCCTGGTCACCCTGCATCATCATAACAGTAATGGTGTGTTGCTAGGGCAGTGACTGCTACTGAAGAAGTGAAGCAGGTACATGCATGAGTGCTACTAGAGAAGAAAGGTGCGGATCGACAGGGTTTTGTAATCCCCAAATTTCAGAGCAAGCACAAATAATTCATGAGTTTAAAAGTTTGTTTGTTTTATTTTATATACAAGGCCAGTGTCACCGACAGAGATAGTGGTGTCAATATCGGCTGCTATACTGAAGGCCTGCGCATCCCACTTATTCTGAGCCATTAACATTGGGCTCTTTTTAAAGTCCAGAGGTGGAGGAGCGTGATGCATCCAGAGAGCATGTGAAGAAGAGCGCACTGAGGAAGATGATATATGCAACCAGTGCGTGCCAGTTTGCACAAGCGGTTTCCTCTCCTCAGGCAGTGTTGTCTTAGTCCCTGCAATGTCAGGATAGAGATTCATTAGTTCACCCTGCGTGTGCTCGCGTGCACGTGCGTGTGCTTTAGTTACATACTACTGAGAGGAATGACTAAGCATCATTGCATGTGTCCTCAGTTGTGTCGGTGTGTGTTGGGCTGTCATTTTCTCCTCCATTGCTTCGCTTCCTTCGCCCCTCGTTGACTCCATTCAAAGTGTGGGAAGCCAAAGTGGCCGCTGCATAGTTTGAATACCTAACCTGTGCAGAGCCGTGCAGGGCTGCGGATTATGGTTTCAATTCAGGGTTCCTCAATTATGCTTTTTAAGTATGAGGCTGCTTGAATTTAATTAAATAATTTAATCAATTAATGGTCCTTTTTCAAGTAAAAATGTCAAACGTTTGCTGGTTCCCGCTTCTTAAATGTGTGTCAGTTTTGACAGTAAATGAAGAGTCTGTGGGTTTTGGACTGTTGGGTGGACAAAGGAATAAGACGAAGGCTCTGGGACATTGTGATTAGCGCTTTTTAAATGTTTTGGCATTTTATAGACTAAGCAATGAATCTATAAACAATGAAAATAATCAGCAGATTAATCGATAATGAAAATATTCATTAGTTGCAGCCCTTTTGGGGACTCACAAGACAATAAACAATAACCGAGATAACCCTGAGGACATTTCCTTCGACTTGACAGAGCTCCTCCAGAGCCACAGAAGACATTAAACCGCTGTTTTCACAGGCTGAGTAGTACTTGTTATGTCCAGTCGTAGGCACGTCTGTAAGCTTTTGATTTCTATTGTTTGCCTTTCCAAACCCCATAAATTAGAAGATCAAACGCTCTGATGTAAGCTGCAAACATTAGCATGTCCGGCTAAATAGTTTACTGCTGCCTACAGTAGTAACCAAACCTAGAGTTACTCCCAAAGCCAAACAGCATTTCATATTTCTATAATTTTATAGTACAATCACAATACCACGTTTACTGTGAAGTATTTCCACACTGTGTCAACGCCAAGATGCTACTATATGAGATTTGGGGAAGTTTACACTCCAGCAACCTTTACATTTCTCCATGTCATACTTAAAATACTAGGACTAACTAGCTCTCAAGAACAATGCTCCTTCATTTCAGTGTCTTCTACATGGATCATCAAGTGCTGAGGATGCTAACTTTTTGCACGATATGTAGCCATCCAGTTCATGTTTTAAAATGAGTCGACATGAAACATTCAAAAGTCCTCCAGAGTTGGCGTAACTCACCTCACAGAGCTGACGTTAGCTCAATTAGCCAGCTAGCTGCTACCACTGGTAAGATCTTGTAGTGAACATTGAAGCCTTCTTCTGTGTCTTTGTCTGAAATGTTGCCATGTTTGACAGGTGTGGCAACAGTAACGAAAGGGGGTGGGGCTTAGCAGATGGTTTAAATGCACATGTGAGTAATAAGCTCATTTGGAGGGAAGAATTGCACCATTTTTGCTAAGAAAAAGCGGAACTAGTGGAAACACTGTGCACTGAAAGGAGCTTGTGATGCTGTTACACAGCAGCCTTGTGTTAAATACCCTCTCAAATCTTGGCATTATAAAAACTCTCCTACCCTCAGTTATGCTGATTATTTTCAATGAACCATTAACCAAACCAGCGTCATAATGACACTCTCTGGCTGCAGCATGCCTCATTCATGCCTTGTGTGTTTACAGAGCACAATGGGAATAAAATGGAAGTTGTATCTGCACTACATATGAAAACCCACACAACAACAGACACACCTCTCACCTGCCTAAATAAAGGGATGGACAAATTTCACTTCCACTGTCTGTAATCAGTCTGACTGTCTGGTCGGCATGCTCAGGTCAGGTTCTCTGGTGAGGGGGAAACATTTAATGCAAATTTGACCTAAACGTTTTACAGTAATGGTCAACCCACTTTGTTCCAAAGCCTGGTAGTGGGCTGGGTTGTTGCACATTAGCTTTAAATGACCACAAGCGGCACCCATTGTTTGCTAGCCAGTTGTGATTATTGCACAGTTGGTTTCAATGACAAACCACTGATGGTGCTCAGATATTCTCATAATGCAACCAACACTTTGTGTGCATGCACCAATAGCATCATGTTAGATATAGTTGGACCTACCGAGCTAAAGATTTTAGAGCTACTTTATTTGTGAATATTTTATTTTACAAATTTGAAACATTTGATGGTCGAGTTTCTTAGATTATGTTTGAGTTCACACTAAGTACCGTGAATTTCACCCTTGCTAGCCGAGCAGCTTCATTTCTTATCATGTAGACAGGGTGCAAAATTCAATAGATTACCATTGTTGTGTGTCGGTCTGTCGGTCTGTCCGTCTTACCTATAGGCTTTTGTATACAATTAGACTGAGAGCTTTGCTTCTGTGCTCTAATGAGCTCTGATATAGCTTCTTTTTTTTCAGGGTATCTGGTTTCTCAGTGCTGCTGTTCATTAATGCTCAGCCATCATCACTAACCAGAGATAAACCATGTGTGTGTGTGAGTGTGTGTCTGCGCTTACACATGCTGTGGTCAGGAAGCTGCATGCTTATGCCATTTGCAGCCAGAACAGCATCGTGTTTGTGTGTGTGTGTGTGTGTGTGTGTGTGTGTGGCCCTGAGGGACCGTCCTGTTCTTTTTCTTCGACTATAACTGTTGCCAGGTCTGTCCTTTCATATGCCGGAGATAAAGGGATGGTTCAGATGAAAAGAAGAGTGAAACGAGATATAGAGGGTCGCCTCCTCCTATGCATGACTGCACCGCAAGAACAACCCTTGTGTCAGCGATGGAGGGAGAAGTGTGTGTGTGTGTGCACACAATCATCCACCTGTGCGGCCTTTTTGCATAATGCTTGTCTTTATGGCCGTGTTTACACGCAGCTGAGGGTAGAAAAAACAGTTTGAACACTGACGGCTCGGTTGATGAAACTAGTGAAACCTCTTATGGAGCCAACTCCACATGAGGAGCAAGAAATATAGCAACAGCAGCTTCATAGGTTCAGGGCTAGCAAAGGTATAGTACGTGTGTATACACTAGACTCATGCCCCATGGGAACTGAAACACAAGACTGGCGCTCTTTCTCGAGACAGTCGATCCTTTGTTTTGGTTTTAGGGATGGAGAGGGGAGTGGTGGGGTGCGTACCTGAACCTGAGAGCCGGAGTCTTTATGAGCCACCTGAAGGGATATTTCACAGATTATTCCAGCACATACACACCCAGAGGGAGCGACAAACAGCGAGTATTCAGTGTAAGATTGCCAGAGCTTTATTTATAGAGCACTTTCATCTAAAAACAGAGTTTACAAAGTGCTGCAGAAAATGCAAAAAGTGAGGAGGTGAAAAAAGTCGACGTTCAAAAGAAACGTGTTTAAAAATAACATCAGAAAAAGACGAAAGCTTGAGTTTGTGGACGAGAAAGAAAGTCACAAAGATGTTAATTTTTAGCTGCTTGTATTATGCTGGTTAACTATTAGAAAGCCAAGGCCCCGTTTTATTCTTGGTTCAAATGACCTTTTAAAACTCACTCTTTTCTCATCTGCACCAGAGATGCCGACACTTCTTTTAAAGGAGCAGTTTGATATTTGTGGAAATTTTGTGAGAAGATCGATACCACTCACATCAGTCCCTTGGGTATGAAGCTGTAGCTTGGAGAATGTTAGCTTAGCTTTGATCAGGGAACAGGAGGAAACCGCAAGCTAGGTACCAAAATCTCCAAAATCTAAAGCTCTGACAGGTTCTATCTAATTTGTTTAATCTCGTGTGAAAGTGAAGACGTTCCTGGAGGCGACAGGTGGGCAATCTGTGACACCAGCATGTCAGAGGGTGCTGATGGAGGACTGGGAGTGGGACTGAGCGCCCGCTTGGCTCGCTTGTGTGGCATTTTGCATCAGTATGACCTGAGGGCAGTTGTGGGGATCAGCGTCTTGTGTGTGTTCAGCTCAGACGCCCTGCAGGCATGCCCCGGGCTGCCAACGGCTCTGTTGCAAAGCATTATTCATTCTCCTGAAACTACGTGCAACAGAACGTCAGCCTGAACGATGACTTGATGTGCGATCAGCCTCCTGGGACAAAAGCTGGTTCACTTTTCATTTTTGTTAACATATGTCTCTTCCTCTTTTGTACTTCTCTCTCTCTCCCTCTGCTTCCTCTATCTTTTATTTTGCAGAGGAAGCTGACTACACAGCGTTTGGGACCGACTCATTGACCAGAAAGAAAAACACGGTGCTTTCTGCAGTTCTTCTGCGGCCTGATGCCAACAGGAAAAAACCGCCGGTGATAATCAGCCTCCCCAGGGACTTCCGCCCGGTCTCCTCCATCATCGATGTGGACATCCTCCCTGAGACGCACCGACGCGTTCGCCTGTACAAGCACGGCCAGGAAAAACCGCTGGGCTTCTACATCCGCGACGGCTCCAGCGTACGGGTCACTCCTCAGGGCCTGGAGAAGGTCCCGGGGATATTCATCTCTCGCATGGTGCCCGGCGGGCTGGCAGAGAGCACCGGCCTGCTGGCGGTCAATGATGAGGTGCTGGAGGTGAACGGCATCGAGGTGGCTGGAAAGTCTCTGGACCAGGTGACGGACATGATGATTGCCAACAGCCACAACCTGATCATCACCGTCAAGCCCGCCAACCAGCGGAACAATATTGTTCGGTCTGGAGGAGGAGGAGGAGGAGGAGGCGGAGGCGCGGCGTCTGGTAGCTCAGGGCGCTCCTCGGACAGCGGCGCCAGCTTCTATGGTTACTCATCGCAGGGTGTGGTTGGTGCCGCAGCCTCCATGCCATCGCACATCATCCAGAACTTCCCCGTCGGGGAGCTGGAGAGCGATGAAGACGACGAGGACCTGGTAATTGAGGTAGGAGGCGAGGCTGAGCCCATCAGCCGCACCCCCTCCAACTATAGCATGCCCTCGCTGCTTCGCTACGAGCCGCACCTCAACCTCCGTACTACCACCACCTCCACCTCCGCCCTGTCCATCAACGCCAACGGGACCCTGCCAGCCAGCGGCAGCAGCGGATCACTAAGCAACGCCAACGCCGCTCCCACCATGCCGTCGCCAGACAGAGCGATGGAGAGGCGGAGTCTGGAGGAGGAAGGCACTGTCATAACTCTGTAGACTGGGCGTTCACACACTAAACACTGGAAACCAGAGACAAACACTCAAATACTTCCACACACGCTTGTGGGAGACATGGATCAACAAATCAAACATCCTGAGAAGCACAATGAAATCTCCACGTGACACTGGCCGCGTAAATAAATGTGTGCACGTTGAACGCGGCACCCCATGCTTTGCTGCTCTACATGCCAGTGACCATGCATGTATGCCATAGTGGTGACACCCCCCCCCCCCCCTCCGGCTCTGCAGGCAAAGAAATGTCAGAGAAAGAAGAAGTCTCATTTGGTGCCCCCCCCCCACTGCATTTCAAAACCACTAGAAGCACTTGTTTTTAACCAGAAACTGTTGTTACGCTGAGCTTCCACTAGAGGGCAGAGATGAGACACTCGTCCTCCCCATCAGTCCCACGAACAGACCCCCCACCAAACCAAACACACGCTGAAGCAGGAGAGTAGTTCAAGCGTTTGTTTGACAATCTGTGCTTGTTTTGTGATTCTTTTTTTTTTGCCACACCCCTGCTCCACACTACGACCACCTCTCTTCCCCCAGGTGACCACGGCATGCGATCGGTGAACAGCTGCGGCACCACAACAATCGACCAAGTGCTGAGATCTGCAATAACACTGTAGTTTTAACTGGAGGAGCAACACGTTTGGGTTCTCTGTGTGGGCTCGGATGCTTTTAACCACTGTTGTTCGCCGTCTTTCCTCTTTACCTGCTGTGATGATGACTGACTGATGATGAAAGGCTGATGATTTTGATCATTCTTGGGAGCAACTTATCTTTTAAAAATCCCTTTACCATTAGTCCTGTGTTTTATATTGTTTTAATTCATTTCTTTTTTTACTATATAATACTTGTATCTCACATGTGACTGTATGACCAGTTTCAATGTGACCCATTGGAAAGTGCGAGTCGCTCCAGAAAATGGCTCCTACCCAGGACTGAGGACATCCTTTAGAATTAATTTCCCTCTCATATTTCTTCATATTGCACTCCCTCTCCTCTCCACGACAAGGGCTATTTCCCCTGCTGCATGTGCACAAATAACTAAATGTGAATGGGATTGATTTTTTTGTTTGTGTGTTTTTGGTTTTCTCCCTCTCTATGTCCAATCTCACTGCTGTACAGTAAATATATTCCTTGCTGTCATTTTCTAGCCAGGCCACGAGCTCACTTGGATGTGTCCGGAGACATTCACATATGAAAAGTGTTCGCTCCAGTATTTCTGCACTATTTTCATCCTCATTCAATTCAATTAATGACACACTATGAGAGAATTTAACACAATTGTGTTCAGGTGAGCTACTTAATATTGACTTTTGGGCCTAAATGGCAGATAAAACACTTTTTCTAAATTCTGCATTTTAAAACTCGACTCGACTTTATAAGGACTTGACCTTCAGGATGTTTCAGTTGAGTCGATCTGAATTCACAGACAAATATCCTTTGTTTCTTTAAATTGTATTTGTGGGAACTCCACTTCATTCCTGATCACGTCCCATGAAAAGTTCTCCACAGAAGGAAGTCATTCTGGCACTTCCTGTTATTGAAGCGGATCCATAACATTTATTGGAAACACGTGTCCATTAGCCGTACATGCTACTGCTAACTGCCTCCCTGAAGTGAGGGAGCTTGTTGTTTCTCTTATTGATTTCCAGCATTTGCTCGCCTGGTAAAAGTAATAACGTTGACTTTAGCATGGCTTTTTAATCTCACACACACACACACACACACACACACACACACACACACACACACAGAAACTCTCAGCACTGTGTATTGGCTTCATCTCAAACTGTGAGCACTTGTAATGAAACGCAGTACATTCACCCAGATCACCACTAATGTTCAGCATTTGTAGTTCAGTTTGTTGTGTGAATACCTGATGAGCCCATCAGATACTGAATATCTATGACTGGAAACCAACACACAGGGTGTGTATGTGTGTCCACTATTGTATTTCAAACTGTATGAGGTACTGTCTTTTTGGCCTTTCACGGTACACCGGATGCTGGTGGGATGCTGTCTTCTTTCATTCCCGACTTTAAACAGTAATGAATGGTACTCTGAATGGAAAACTTTTAGAAATCAATGTTAATTTATTTTCTTTATTCCTAACTTTACCACAGGACACTGGGATTGTAACCACAGCAACGTTGTTATTTATTCTCTAATCATGCGTCTGCATATTCTTTCTTTGTACACATTTTACGAGTTTATTTTTATAACTGATTCGTGATTGTTGTTTCGGTCATAAAACTCATGGTAGATGATGCTTTTGCCCGATAGGAGATGATTTTAGTGATTTTAGTGTTCAGGCTAAAGCAACAGGAGAATATATGGAAGACATGACACTATCATTTCTTTTTTTTCCATACTGTGAATTATCAATTATGTTGTGGGAGAAAAACATATTAGCACAACCTCAAAACAGGCTTTGAGTCGGATGTTTTTTTGTTTTTTAAGTCATCGAGCAATGATTCTTGCTTGCCAGATAAATCCTTTGGTATAGATTTGTAATTAAGATTGTCAGTATTTTCATATCAATGCTATATATATATATATGATGTACATTTTTATCACATTTAATAAAAATGTTTTCGACTGGAGAATGAATATGAATGAAATGATATGTACCTGTAATTGCTGATTGGAGGAGCTGGATAAAATAAACTAATATGTAGCAATCATTATTGTGTGGCGTCTGTTAATGTGTAGAAACAGGTCTGAACAGGGAATTAAATTAGCACCTGCCAAATACAGGGTCAATTTAGGCTGTGGCAAGTAAAATGTTCAGGTCACCTGCCACCATGGTAAATAGTTTTCTCATTTAAGAAGATTAATATCTTTATTATTATTTTTAAAGGCAGTAAAGAATAGTCTGGGATAAAAGTTACAATATATATTCCATATGTTTATTGTCATGTACCACTGATTCAGTATTTACACTTTTAAAGTGTTGATTTCAGAGGTGGCCGGTAGAAATGTTCAGCAGTTGAGAAAAAACAATGTTTGAATGTAAAGGTTGTATTACCTGTTCGTCCGTAGCACAGGAAGTGTAGTGCACAGTCACTGAACAGGTGTCAATTTCACGCCGTTGTAGGGTTTCAGTGCCCCCTGCAGGGCATTTCAGGAACTGCTGCTTTTTCTTGGGAGCGCTTGATTTGCAACAGCGGTGGCAGCGGCGAACTGTTGCTCAACTCGCTTACGTTGGTGCGGTTGAAAGAGTCAAAACAGTCAGAGCTCCTTTCTGCAGTATATTTAACCGGATGCGTTTTACGGTGTCGGCGGTAGACGAAGTACAAATGTATGTGTGAGTTAACTATGTGACTATTTGACCCCGTTTTGGAGGGTTACGTACACCGCACGGTGCTACAGTCAAAACCCAGACAGCTGAGAATCACGTGACATGACGTGTAAGCAGCATGGCGGCGCTGAGCTGAGGTAGCAAGTCTACTGGACTGACAGCGATAGTCAGGCTTTCGTTAGCTTCCCTTGTCACCTGCTCGTTCGCAGGGCCAGGCCGAAGATGACGGCCTGAGAGACGAGCGGCAACAAGACCGAGAGATGCAGCAGCAACAACACCGCCCACCACAACAGCAGCACGCGCAGTCAGAAAACAGTAAAACCAAGAGCATGTTTCTGTCCAGGGCGCTGGAGAAAATCCTCTCGGATAAGGAGGTGAAGAGGACCCAGCACAGCCAGTTGCGCAAGGCCTGTCAGGTGGCTCTTGGTACGTGGGTTTGTTTTGTATGCTGGGTTGCTGCCCCCCCCCCATGTTTTATGTAGTTCTTTTGCTGAAACATTTGAGTCTGGTTTGTTGGGAGAGAGCTAGTTAGCCAGTTAGCTAACGTTAGCGTTAGCTTCTATAACGGCCTTCGTCGTCTGTTCACCTGTCCGCTGACGTTTCACAGGTTGTGTTGGTTGACTGTGTGTGTGGGCTTCACTCTCACGTCTCATTGTGTTAATTCTTCCATGCTAACACCCTGCCTTCACACCGCCGTCGTCGCTGTCAACGTCGGCAGGTAAACAAGCTAATAGGTGGCTAGGTTTTTAGCTAGGCTAGTTAGGGCTAGGTTAGCTAGCTAGCCAAATAGACCAATCCCTGTGTTGTACGTAGCGCTGTCACACAGCCCAGTCCTGTCCTCTGCACCCAGACACAGGCTATCTTACTCCAGGATACTCTGACGTCCGGGCTTTTACATTCAACACGATCACGGATAGTGTTACACACACACACACACACACACCGGCTGTACACTTGTTGTGGTATTGCTGTTTATGTTTCAGCCACAGCTGATGTGTGTGTGTGTGTGTATGTGTGTGTGTGTGTGCACCCACCTTCTTGTCATGTTGTGAAAAACAGGGGGCACATTATATTGTTGGTATAGACGCTTTAAGACTTTGTGATTCATACATTGGACTGCTATAGCTCAGATACAATTAGCATATGCCTTTTTTTATATGACTGAGAGATTGGCAAACAATAAGTTGTGTTTCATTTAATAGTTGGTCTCGACATCTGCCCTATACCCTGAGTTAACTATATGATATGGCGCTGTATAAATACAAAGGACTTGAATATTAAGGGACAGTGTGGGGTGGGCAGACAGGTCGGTGTGTTTGAGCTGCCGTCTCCTTCACTGACGCTCTCTCATTATTCATGAAACCACCAGAACACAACACTCCTCTTCTCATTCAGTCTCCTCACGCTGCCAACGTGGGCTCTTTTGTGTCATGCCGACTGTCTGTCTGGTGTTGAACATCTCATGTTTCTCTGTTCTGATATCTAAAGTTGTGCTACGCTGTGACTGCAGGGCTTTTCATCTGCTGCCTCCATGATTTAAATACGAGTGCAGTGGACAGAGAGATTAGTTGTTAATGGATGTTTAGTTTTTTAAGTGAAACACCAGAGCTCAGCCTGGCGATTAAATAAAAAAAACTGCATATTATTAATGCCTTTTTGTATATACTCTGTGGTGTGCTAATTTATACACCACAGAGAAAGAAATTGATCCCACATTTGTTTAAATTAAAGGACTCCTAGTACATCTCTCACTGTCACAGTGATTGTGACATTTTTGGTGAATATTGCACAAGTTAATTTCCTGAGTTGAGTTTCCGGTGAGTTGAGTTTAGTAGTATTTGCTATTGCGTTGTGTGTGTGTGTGTGTGTGAAGCGAATCTATTTGGTTGGTCGCGTCTGGCTGAATGCGCTCCATTACTCACCGTGTGGCCGAGCTGAGAAGTGTGTGCACAGCTTTGGAAAGATCACTGTTGGATACAGAATTATAAAGAAGTGGAAATTGATTTAGAGAGAACGGCTTCGATGGTGGAACAGATGAGGGGGAAAAAAGACAAAGACCAAATGGGATTTAGCAGTAAAATATAAGGGGTGGTGTCAGATAATGTACACTTCGACCAACATACGACACGTCCAACTGCAGCCGGATTCGTGATTGGCCGAGAAACACCCACATCTGGAGTTGAATCATGTCACACTGCTGTGAGCTGAGAGGGGTCAAAGTTCAGACTTGAATAACATTTACTCTCCCTTGTCTTCCTCCATAGATGAAATCAAGGCAGAGCTTGAAACACAAAAGTAAGTATTGTTATGCACACACCTTTTCCCCTTTTTAAATGAATGAATGAATGAATGCACAGCAGTAGACTTTCCTTGTGGCAAGCAGCTGAGGTAAGGTTTGCCTTGGAGCAGTCTGCAGTAAACCCCAGCTGCTCACTGTGATTTGTGACTAAAGGGATTTGCTGCTTTTATAACTGCTACTTTAGAGTATATCAGCGGCACTTTGAGCAGCCTTCAGGTGATATCTGCTGCTGTCGGCAAGCTATTCTTTGACAGTTTTGCCATCATGCTTTTCTAAGCTTCAAACCTAAAGCTTGAATGCTCTGGGAAAAATCCTGCACCGTGCAGATATAAACGTACAGTAAAATGTTTTACACAGCACTTTTATCTGTTCACATCATCTACTGGAGTCAATGTCGGGCTTCTTATTTATTTACATGAACAACGGTGTGTTTGGGCTGCTAGTGGGCCTTTTCTAGCTCTCCTCTCATCCCTGCAGGGATGGCACCGTGGTCCCACCCAGAGCCAACTACATCGAGGCTGACAAATATGTGATGCCCTTCGAGCTGGCCTGTCAGTCAAAGTCCCCCCGGATAGTTAGCACCTCTTTGGACTGTCTGCAGGTTAATACACACACACACACACACACACACACACACACACACACACACATACACATACAGTGAAATAAAGTAAACAACTTCCGCTTCCTTCATTGAAGGCTGGGGTGGGGTGAAATCTTGCTACACCTGTTTCACACATCTCATGTGCACCTCAAACAATGCTTCAACATTTCACACATTTTTATATCTTAGTAGCTTTGCACACCAGCTACTCTTGTGTGTGTGCGTGTGTTTTTTTTTTGTTGTTATAACCTGCTGTTATAACCTGTTGGATTCTTACAGCCCAGTTTCACAAATCTGCCTCAAGGGGCTTCAGTGTGTACAGCATGTAGTTATATAGAGCTTTTCAACCTTAACTGTTCCCAAAGCACAAAAGCTTTACAGATTGATCTCACAATTATAGATGGATAAAGACATCTATGAAATACATACATACATACATTCACTGAGCCTTGAAGGAACACACACACACACATTTTTTTTTAAAGATTTGTCCCAAATTTGATCATTGTTACAGTTGTAACAGTTGTATTCCTGTAATGTTTGTTGGTATTATCATTTTATTAATGGAGCATGGCAGCGATTTTACATATTTAATTTATTTAATTGATTATTTCACAGGGACACAGCACGTTAGTATAAAGATGTAAACACACTTCAAAGTTTTTTAAAGTCAGAAATATGGCTGAATTTGAATATACTCCTTTAAAAATGCTTGATTTTTAACATGATCTGGTGTTTCATCACGGTTTGACGATTGCTTCTTTTTTTTCTTCTGAGCCCCCCAACTTTATCGAAGTGTAATACTTTATATTTCATGCTCAGTTTTGATCAAATGAACCCTAAATAACAAACATAGATACACAAAAATGAACCTTGAGTTTGTCTGTTTCCCACATCTCACAGTTGAGCAAAACAAACAACACACTAACACCACTATATAAACCCTGAACACACTCGCAAACGCCCTCTGACGCCACAACCTGCGCACTGTTTCTCCACCGTAGAAGCTGATCGCGTATGGCCACATCACGGGCAATGCCCCGGACAGCAGAACCCCGGGCAAGAGGCTGATCGACCGGCTGGTGGAAACCATCTGCAACTGCTTCCAGGGCCCGCAGACGGACGAGGGAGTCCAGCTCCAGATCATCAAGGTACGCCGGGCGCCTCCCCGCACATCTGGCAGCCTTCAGATCCTCCAGCTGTTTGTTGTGACTGGGTCTCAAGTAAACAACACAAACAGTCAGGATTTCCATAATTGAGAGCTCTTTTTAAGTAATATTGAAGTACATATGTGTACGCCGCGTCATGTCTCTTTATAACATTGTCAGCCACTTAAACCCTCTGTTTACTCCTTGATTCCTGTGATCACACACAAGCTTGTA
This sequence comes from Nannoperca obscura, assembly GCA_036024295.1. Lineage (NCBI taxonomy): Eukaryota > Metazoa > Chordata > Actinopteri > Centrarchiformes > Percichthyidae > Nannoperca > Nannoperca obscura. Next base: position 39,362 of record JAVQJL010012802.1, read on the forward strand.
ATAAAAGCACTTTCTGTTATAAAAGCCACCTTTTGTTCACTAACCGGTTCTGAGATGGTAGCCAGACTCACCCAACCACTGAATTTCCTGTGACAGCATTTTTCTAAAAATAGGATTTGAAGAGGGTATTTTTTTTTTTTTTTTTGACTGACCTCAAAAAAAGTCTAATACCCAGTGTTGTCACTTTTGGATTTGTGAGAGCGGATCGACGTTACATAAAGTTTAGATACATCTTCATATTTATCTAATTTATTCACTGTTTCCTTGTCCGTTCTGTGGCTTGGCGACCTGGTTTCTGTCTGTTCAGCAGGTGTGATTCATAAATGCTGCTTAGTTTCCTCTTAGAGAAGGAAATACACATCGTGGTTGGGTTGAAAGGGCAAAGTCTCTGCTGTTATAAGAAGCACAGTGTTTTATCACTGTTGACAAAAGATTTACAAGACAGATTAACAACATTCGCCACTGAAGGAGACCTGAATGTCAGCGCAGCAACACAAAATGAAATGTGAATGAATCCGCTGTGTGGACATTTTTCTTGAAAATGATGTTTCATCCAAATGAAATAAACACTCAGTAGCAGCTGTACATGTGTGGCTTTAACGTGCCACATGAGTAGGGAAGTCGAGTGATGATTCAGCAGGTGCAGCGTCTTCTAAGCTCAGGACATCCTGTCTGATAACTCTTGACTTCCTTGTTTCTCCGTCCAGGCCCTGCTGACGGCCGTGACGTCCCCGCACATAGAGATCCACGAGGGCACGGTGCTCCTGACCGTCAGGACCTGCTACAACATCTACCTGGCCAGCCGCAACCTCATCAACCAGACCACCGCTAAGGCCACGCTCACACAGATGCTCAACGTGATCTTCACGCGCATGGAAAACCAGGCTGTTAGTTCACACAACCGATGCCACTTTTTTGGCAATACATGGGGAAATTTGTGCTTTACACTCTATTTTTAAATTTAGATTGAATAGTATAGTATAGTAATAGGGACCTGAGTACTAGCGGAGAAAAAAAAGCATTTCACTAAAGCACAATACTTCACGAATAGAAGCAAAACAAGGAGACTTCTTCTGGGCAACAATAGCATGAGGAAGGCAACGGGAACATTTGCCTGGAAAGTTTTGTAAAGCCAGACACTTCCACCTGTGACAGATGTGTTACCAGAATACACCACCGCAGTGCTCAACCATGTTAGTTCACTGCAATGTTTCTTAAAAACGTCCCCAGCCGTGGCTACAATAATCACCACAAATGCAGTGCCCACAGAGCCATGCCACGTCCACCTGACGAAAGCTGAACTCAACTTTGTTGACGTAGAAACGTTCATACAAACGTGCAGCAACAAGCAAACAAACAAGTGCCTCGCAGGGGAAAACAGTATGAAAACCAATAAATAAGGCCACAATTAGCCTGTTACTTTAATATTAGTAGCAAAGTTACAGACTGATGAATAAAATGAATGCTACAACATCAGATCAGAATCTGAACCAGCTTTATCAGCCAGGTGTGTGTACATAGGAGTTCGACTTCATTTTGTTGTTGCTCTCAATGTACAAACACGGACAACAAGCAAACGCTAAGCTACTCTGTTCAGATATAAATGTATATAGAAAAGTATGTTAAAACCTTTGCAGAGAGTAAGACAAGAGTGCAGTGGTGCTGAGGCCAAAAAGATGAACAGGTTTATATACAGCTCATGAGGTAGTGGATATGACAGAATACACAATGATATTTACATTTACAAACAAAGAATATATCATGTACAGGTGCAGTGGATGTTTGTTGCTGACACTGTGTGACTGGTGTTATCTGGTCATCAGAGTGACGTGATATGAATGAGCTCGTCAAAATGTAGGATGTGAACAATCTGCTGCCCCCTCAGGCTCTGGAGGCTCAGGAGCAGGAGAAGGACCGGCTGAGTCTGCCCCAGCAGAACCCGTCCCCAGTCCCAGGTAGTCGGAGGTCCGGCTCGCCCCGGTCTGACCGGACGCCCACTCCGGAGCCCCAGAGCTCCCCGTCCCCTGCAGCCAGTTCTCCGGACCTCACTACCACCAACGCCACCAGCCCCACGCCCCCACCGCCAGGGTCTGACCAGGACCAGGACCAAGCCCCATCAATTAATGGAGAACCTGAGGGCGGCAACGCTCCAATGAATGGGGGAGCAGAGCAGGTCACACCCTCCAGAGGTATGTGTCAACTTGGGCCTCCACTGTTTTTTCGTCTTTCAGGAAAGTCTGATTCAGCTGTCACATTAGAGCTTTTTTAATCCTCACGACTCTTCTTTTTGGACTCTTTGTTGTTTGTTTCCATCAGATTCAGTTTTTGAAGATGAAGGTGCAGCGACTCCTCCAGCAGCAGCTCAGCCGGAGCAGAGTCCTCAGAATCCAGCAGAGTCGACGGCGGCTGAAGGAGAGGAGGGAGAGCAACAGATTCCCAGTGGAACAGGTCAGAACTTACTTATGTTTTATTTTGTCTGTTTTATAAATGTCATTACATTTAGTAAAGCATTTATCCAAAGCGACTTCCAAATAAGAGCTTTACATAAAGTGCATGGAACCATGATGGAAAACAACAAGAAGTCTCATCAAACTTGTAAGAGATGAATCACAAGTGCTGTAAATAAGAACATCGCTGCCAATGGCAGAATCCAAAAGAGCATTAAATCTAGAAACAGATGATCTTTGTACATTATCAAATACAATACATTCAAGTAAAATACAATTCTACTATAATATTGTACAATATGCTGTACTTTATAGAAACAATAAAATGTCAATACACTTGTTGTTGAAAACGTCTCTCTGGCCTCTCGTCCAGGAGCTGAGCACCCAGCCCACCCTGTCACTCAGCACACAGAGGTGCCCCCCTCCGGACTCAGAACAGAGGGTCAGCAGATGAACGGCATCATTGAGGACCGCTCTTCTGTCTCCTCCACAGACTTGTTGGTGAGCAGTGTTCATGACAGTAGCTGTTAATCAGTAGCATGCTGCTTGCCCGAGCGACACACAATGGAAATAACATTTTAACCAATAAAGAATTTAATAATTAACTTTATAAACGTTTTATACTCGTATGTTTGTGTAACATTTGTAAGCACCTACTGAAAATATGTTGCTCACGTGTGATACATGGCCACAAAGCTTCCTTCCTTTGTGTAGGAATATTCTGCTTCTTTGACTTTTATCAAGCAACACTGTGTAGTTCCTGCCGTCAGTCCCGCTCGTGCACAGCCGAAGCGAGTTGGAGAATAGTAATGGGAAAGTGTTCACCCTGTTGAACGTTGTCGAGCTACAGAGGCGACGAGGAACAGAAAGGAGATACTTGAGTAATTCCAACCTAACACGTGGAGCTCTGCCAGTGTACCCGCTCATGAACAGTTCAGGGCTGGACAGTCCTTTTTATTGATGTGGACGTGCTGTTTGCATAAAAAGTAAGACAGACTTTTCTTCACCTGTCTCAGGATGCTGAGGCCCTGCAGGGACCCCCCAATGCCGCCCCTTTCTCTCACATCCTGCAGAAAGACGCCTTTCTGGTGTTCCGCTCTCTGTGCAAACTCTCCATGAAGCCCCTCGCTGATGGACCTCCAGACCCAAAGTAGGTGGTTTTTTTTTTTTTTTCATATGATCTCTAAATCTAAGTCTTAAGTTCGACCATATCTCAGTCGGCCACATTTCATTTGACAACACACCATGAATACATTTTCTAAATCCACATCCTACATCCAGATGTAGAATCATTTCATATGAAGATTATCTCCGTGGTAACACGGAACATGTGTCCATGACAACCTCTTTTTTTTGGGCTACAGTTTGCCTAAATAATTATAGATGCCTTCGTCTGACGCACAGAGCTTCATCTGCGACTCCACAGGTTAACTTGCCCTTTTCCATCCTGTCATCTCCACTTACTGTAACATGAGAGCCTGAGCCCGTCAGTGTGAATAGACCAGAGTAAACTGAGCACGACAACAAAGCTAACGGAGAAGTCACTTTGGCCTACTTTAAATAAATGCCAGGATGAAACGCCATTATTACTGTGTCTCCCTCAACTCAGAGTGACCTGGAACACTATTTATTGATGATCAGTTGCTATATGTGCCTCTTCAGTGTCTTTGTCCATGTCCCATACGCTTCCTCTCCTCTGCAGGTCCCATGAGTTGCGATCCAAGATTGTCTCCCTGCAGCTGCTGCTGTCCGTGCTGCAGGGTGCCGGGCCGGTGTTTCGCACTCATGAGATGTTTGTTAACGCCATCAAACAGTATCTGTGCGTGGCGCTGTCCAAAAACGGCGTCTCCTCTGTGCCTGAGGTCTTTGAGCTTTCGCTGGCCATCTTCCTCACCTTGCTGTCCCACTTCAAGGTCCACCTGAAGATGCAGATTGAGGTACAGAGTGCAGACTAAAGACTGAAGAGAGAAATGTACCTGTAACATTTATGGTGCTGCAGCTGGTTTGAGTCGAGCGTCACGCTGACATTTATCTCCTGACGTTCGTCTCCTCTTGTCCGTCTTGCCTCAGGTGTTTTTCCGGGAGATATTTCTGACCATCCTGGAAACATCGACCAGCTCCTTTGAGCACAAGTGGATGGTTATCCAGACACTAACACGCATCTGTGCAGGTACAACTGCAACTAAAACTACAAAATAACAAATACACAGTGAATCCAAAGCCCTTTTCAGAATATATCAGGCTTTTAAAGTGATGGCTTTTTGTCATTCAGACACGGGCAGCTTTTATGTTACGTATGGAGGACGAGGTACGCTGGCCTCTTCTCTTCACGCCAATCTTCATATCACTTTAATCATTTAGTAGACAGAATTCTAGTGCCTGTTTTACAATGTCCGACATGCATAAACAATGAATGGGACTCATTTATTCAACTGAATGACTTGTAAATATGAGGGAGAGAGCTGCTCTGAATATTACTGTGGTTGTACAGTTTCACCTCTCCCCAACAGCATGTTTCATTCACTGTGTTTCATACTAAATTAAACTGATTTGAGTTTTCTTTGAGCAAGGGAGATGATGCATACAGACTTTTATTCCAGGACTCTTAAGATGGAACCGTATGTGCTTATAAACTCTCTGTAAACTTCAGATAAGAACATGATTATGTTCAAGTTTTAATTATCAAAACTTTGCACGTTCCTTTGTGCTGACCTGATAAACATTTCTGCTGCTGCAAGTCTTTATTATAATCACTGATCACTGCAGCCAACGGTCTCTCATCACCCTCATTTACTCAACATAAGTGAAAAGCTTTTGTGACACATTTCTTCTCCCCCAGATGCCCAGTGTGTGGTTGACATCTATGTGAACTACGACTGCGACTTGAACGCGGCCAACATTTTTGAGCGCCTTGTCAACGACCTGTCTAAGATTGCTCAGGGCAGGAGTGGGCAGGAGCTCGGGATGACTCTTCTGCAGGTACACACACACACACACACACACAAGGATTCAAGGATCGACACCACAGGAGCACAAGTGTGGATATCTGTTGTTTAGGGACAAGCAATAGCTCCTCACTAGCTGGGTTTACATTGAACCTAATGTTTCACTAAATAATGGGAATAACTCCAGTCAGAATAAAAACGCCTCATGTAACCACCTCAATCGGAAGAGACTGACACGAGCATCTTCTTTTTCTGTTACATTTTCGGTAGATTTTCCATCGTGCACATGTCAAAAAGTTATAATCTGATTGAATGCTTTGGGGCATGTAAACGCACATCTTACAGATCACTTTATTTAGCTTCCATCTAAACTGTTAAGTTGGAATCTCTAATCTGAATTATTTCACTTGGGTTGAAGAAATATTGTCCGTGTAACCAAAGTTAGTGTTTCATATTCATAAATCTACATATGAAGCAGTTCTCTGAATGCATCGCTAAAATGAAAAGGCACCTAGTTGTAATGTGGTAAAGGGCGAGGCAGGAGTTTCTTTGGTAACACCACTTGCATGTGCGATGTGTGTAAGTGAACTTTAGTGGTTCTGTGATGTCCGCAGGAGCTGAGCCTACGTAAAAAGGGCTTGGAGTGTCTTGTGTCCATCCTCAAATGTATGGTGGAGTGGAGCAAAGACATGTATGTCAATCCAAACCTTCAAGCTAACCTGGGTAAGTGTGTAGCAGAAAGTCAATATGTGAGCAGTGCACAGGGGGGTGTCTAAGCATGTAATCATTGTGTGATTGTGTCTGCAGGCCAGGAGCATCCATCTGATAGTGATGCCGGAGAGCTGAAGCTCCCAGACCAGCTGGCGGGGCGTCGAGACAGCGTCAGCTCGCTGGACTCCACTGTCTCCTCCAGCCTTCCGGCTTCCCAGGCGGACCATCCGGAGCAGTACGAAGTGATCAAACAGCAGAAGGACATCATCGAGCACGGCATCGAACTGTGAGCCCCTTTTCTCAACCTGGTTAGGATTTACATTAGGAGGTCTTCCCTTAGTGTGGAAACTGTCTTTTTATCATATGTTTTGTTCTTGTTAAGAGGAGATAAGCGTTGATGTTTCCCTCTGTTTTCCCCCCAGCTTCAACAAGAAGCCAAAGCGAGGCATCCAGTACTTGCAGGACCAGGGCATGCTGGGTGCCACGGCCGAGGACATCTCCCAGTTCCTACACCAGGAGGACAGACTGGACACTGTGAGGCATTGCACAACGCTGTATCCACAAGCAACGAAACAAAAGTTTGTTCAAGTTAGTAACCCCACAACACACATCACCTCTGCATCCACAGACCCAGGTGGGAGAGTTCCTGGGCGAGAACATCAAGTTCAACAAAGAAGTGATGTACTGCTACGTAGACCAGTTGGACTTTTGCGGGCGGGACTTCGTCTCGGCGCTCAGAGCATTCCTGGAAGGTTTCAGGCTGCCTGGCGAGGCCCAGAAGATTGACAGGCTGATGGAGAAGTTCGCTGCTCGATACCTAGAGTGCAACCAGGGGTAAGGTCCTGTTAATTACAGTGTAAAGGCTGGGAGCGATTTAATGGAGTTGCTCCAGAGCGACGTCTGGTAAGAGTTACCGACTAGTGCAGCTACTAACTGTGGGCCTGATGTGCTCCTCTTTTGCAGACAGACTCTGTTTGCCAGTGCAGACACTGCGTACGTGCTGGCGTACTCCATCATTATGCTCACCACAGACCTGCACAGTCCTCAGGTGAGAAGAAGTGGGCACATTGTGTCATCGAGGACGCATTTGTGTCTTTTTTGTCTGTGGAATATTTCTGAAGTGTTTGCAACCCCTTTATTTGGCTCCTGCAAAATGTATTTTAAGGCATTTAGACTAAAAGCAGCCCTGTGTTCCAAACAATGCAAGAACATGCTTTGATGGGGGGGTGTTGCTTTATGGCAAGCCCTTTTAACATTTAATCAGTTGGGGTAATAACTCCTACTACTCACACATACTCAAGACATTAGCCAGCCAACATATTTATTAAGTCAAACATGCAATGCCATTCACATACTTCCAATTTCCTACAATTTAATTAAACACTGCCTTTCTTCCTTTTTTATTGATGTAGGTGAAGAACAAGATGACAAAGGAGCAGTACATCAAGATGAACCGCGGTATAAACGACAGTAAAGACCTGCCTGAAGAGTATCTGTCTTCCATATACGATGAGATTGCAGGCAAGAAGATTGCCATGAAGGAGAGCAAAGAGTTCTCAATCACCCCAAAGTCCAGCAAGCAGAGTGAGTGCTTTTCTCTTATCATACGTCTGCTGTCTGACGACTGTGGGTACCTTCAGGCTCATCATATCCCTGGAACTATTCGCTATTTTGCTGATAAACACAAACACATCAGGAACGTGCATGTTTCCTCCTCCCTGCAGGTGTAGCCAGTGAGAAGCAGCGTCGCCTGCTGTACAACATGGAGATGGAGCAGATGGCAAAGACCGCTAAAGCTCTGATGGAGGCTGTCAGCCACGCTCAGGCCCCCTTCTTCAGCGCTACACACCTGGAACATGTCAGGCCCATGTTCAAGGTGGTTCTTTTTTACTCTTTTCATTGACTTTACATTGAACAGCAGGATGCATATTGTAACCAGACAGGCAGATAAAATATCAGGTGTGGACATATTGGAAATGAAACCCCGCCTGATCATTTCTGTGTGTAGCTGGCGTGGACCCCGTTGCTGGCAGCATTCAGTGTGGGACTGCAGGACTGTGACGACCCGGAGGTGGCCTCACTGTGTCTGGAGGGCATTCGATGTGCCATCAGGATCGCCTGCATCTTCAGCATGCAGGTCTGGAGATTTAAACTGCGTTCATCATTACTTCCTCATATGTTTAGTTGATTTGACCCTCTTTTAAGTCTTCCTGGCGTTTCAAACAGCATGGAAGTGTGACTGTGTGGTAACTGTGTCTGTAGCTGGAGCGTGATGCATATGTCCAGGCCTTGGCCAGATTCACCCTGCTGACGGCCAGTTCCAGCATCACAGAGATGAAGCAGAAGAACATTGACACCATCAAGACCCTGATCACTGTGGCCCACACTGACGGAAACTACCTGGGCAACTCCTGGCATGAGGTGACTTACTACTACTGTTACTGCCACTGCCAGTAGCCGTCTCACGTCACGTCAGCGTTTATATTGGCGGTGTGATTGCAAACAGCAAAAAAGCCCTTGAAGGTGTGTAGTTCCTGGAGGAGCTCCCCAGTGGGCAGTTCCTCTCAGGGAGTCCCCAGAGCGGTTTGGTTCGAAAATGCCTCTAGATATCTTAACGTTTAGTGCAATTCCTAGGAGGGATCTTAAGGTGCTTAATAAACACAATTTACCCTGGTAAAATATGTTCGCGCCACCCAGGCAAAATGCCTCAACCTTTTTTATTTATTTATTTACTTATTTGTCATTTAGATCTTGAGGTGTATCAGCCAGCTGGAGCTCGCCCAGTTGATCGGTACAGGGGTAAAGACGCGCTACATCTCGGGGGTGGTCCGAGAGAAGGAGACCACCATCAGGGGCTTACCCTCTGGCACAGAGGAGTTCATGCCTCTTGGGCTGGGTAAGGCACGCACGCACACACGCACGCACACCATAACTTATATTCACAGTTTAACCCCGGACTCTTATAATCACCTGCTAAATGTGTCTGTATATAAGTTGTTGTTGTTGTTGCACTTCTGTAATAATGAATGTTAACTTTGTTGAGCCACAGAATATCCAATATTAACATAAAGCAGCTGTCATTTAAAACCAGTGTGCTTTTAAGTGTCTGATGCCTCACTGTGTACATTAGCTGGAGTTAAATATGTCTGGTGTTGCAGGTAACCTGGTGGGAAGTCAGGACAAGAGACAGATGGCTCACATCCAGGAGTCGGTAGGAGAGACCAGCTCTCAGAGTGTGGTGGTAGCTGTGGACAGGTAAGATAAAATAGTCCTTAAAGTACTCGGATACTGGACATTAACATAATAAATGCACGTTCTACTGTATATCTGAACGAAGGTTTCTGCTCCATACAAATACTAAAGCTACATTTCTATTTGCAGGATCTTCACTGGCTCCACCAGACTAGATGGAAATGCGATTGGTGAGTGTGACGTTACTCGCCCGTACGTGCAGTAATCTCTGTTTGTGTACGTTACTAAGAAAGAAGTTACTCACTGTGTGGTGCGTTTTAAACTGTTCCAGTGGACTTTGTGAGGTGGCTGTGTGCGGTGTCCATGGATGAGCTGGCCTCTGCGCACCAGCCGCGGATGTTCAGCTTGCAAAAGATTGTGGAGATCTCCTACTACAACATGAACCGCATCAGGCTGCAGTGGTCTCGAATCTGGCAGGTCATAGGAGACCACTTCAACAAGGTTGGTGTTTTAAAGGCGAATGGCCTCAATATTCTGAACCTGGCAGACGTGTGAGCTGCAGTTTCATGTACGTGTGGTGTGGGAGGCAGCAGCGGGATGACGTGGTGCTCCCTGACCTTTGTGCACTTTGTTATATCCTGTATTGCCCCATTGAGGAACTCGATGTATTACTGCTGTAGGCACATGAAAAGGCTCTTTACTTGTGGCTACACATGCACAGTGGAATAGTTAAAACCAGTAAATGAAACAACTCAACTTCACTGCACGCCAAGACAGACTTTACATAAAAAAAACTAAACGGGATCAAATTCAAATTTGTCTTTGAGCTTTTTTTTTTTTTTTGCCTTTACTGCCGTCATTTTTTCGTGTTTTTGGTTCAGTCTCACAGCTCTCAGGATTAGCAGGATTAGTTTTTACAAAAGACTTCTGATAAACCCTTGTTACACTGCCTGCCCAGCACCAAACAGCAGACACACAGTTAGCTATTAACTAGTGAACACAGCAGAACATTTCTCTCTCTCATTCCACAGAGGTAAAAGGTGGCCAGAAACACGACTCCACATGAATGATCACTTTGCTCCATGTCTGCTCAGTTGCCGTAGCTAGTGCTGCCCCCAAGTGGCTAAAAATAATCAATAAACGCAGGTTTCATCCTGAGTGCACACAAGCAACTGTTGTTAGTGAACCAGAGTACATTTGATGCACAGCTGGACTGCACTGATGACCGCTGCGTCCTCCTCTAGGTGGGCTGTAACCCCAATGAGGACGTAGCCATCTTTGCTGTGGACTCACTGAGGCAACTCTCCATGAAGTTCTTGGAGAAAGGAGAGCTGGCCAACTTCCGCTTCCAGAAAGACTTCCTCAGGCCTTTTGAGCACATCATGAAGAAGAACAGGTAGACAATGTTGTAACATGAGAGACTGGGCTTTTATTTAAAGTATGGTCCCAATGCACTGTGGAAGTCAACGAAAAATGACACAGCAAGCAAATCATATCATAAAAATAAAAATAAAACATCAGCACAATAAAAAATCAACTATACATGATGAACTATACAACCTATGAACACTGGTCTCTCAGTAAAATATTAGATGCATTGTTGGTTTGATGCTCTCCCTCCCTCAGGTCCCCCACCATCAGAGACATGGTCATCAGGTGTGTGGCTCAGATGGTAAACTCCCAGGCAGCCAACATCCGTTCAGGTTGGAAGAACATCTTCTCAGTGTTTCACCAGGCAGCCTCCGACCATGATGAGACTATAGTGGAGCTGGCCTTCCAGACCACTGGCCACATTGTCAGTGAGTATGACTTCTTTCCTCGGGGCAGCTGTTTGGTTCAGGTGATTTAAAAGTTTTGTTGCGTCAAACTGCTCAGCTGACGGTGAGACGGTCCTGCTTTAGCTTTTATAAGAGTGTGAGAATGAATGACGGAAGAGATTTAAGATCTACCAAACAACAAAGCAGCACGTAGTTGATTCTTGTTCATCACTCCTCCCTCAGTGAACACCTTCCAGCAGCACTTTGCAGCTGCTATCGATTCGTTCCAGGACGCAGTGAAGTGCCTGTCAGAGTTTGTGTGCAACGCAGCTTTTCCCGACACCAGCATGGAGGCCATCAGACTCATACGACACTGTGCTAAATACGTCTCAGAGAGGCCGCAGGTGAGAGCAGTTGAGTTCAGGCTACACTGCTTCAAAATAGTCAAGTTTTCAAATTACACATGTTCTTCAAAACATAATTATGTAATATTACAAATGCGTGTTCCTGTCCAGACCCTGAGGGAGTACACCAGTGATGACATGAATGTCGCCCCTGGTGATCGGGTGTGGGTCCGCGGCTGGTTTCCCATTCTGTTTGAGCTCTCCTGTATCATCAATCGCTGCAAGCTGGATGTCCGGACCAGGTAGAAAATCAGCTCAGTGTGTAGCTCAAGCGGTCACGTCGCTGTGGCTGCAGCTCACCTTTCACCACACTTGTACCTTTCTGGTCTCCGCTGCCCCTACGTGCTGCAAGGAGAACAAATATAAAAAGAAACCAAATAGGATGTAAAATTGAAGCACGACTGAATAAAAACACTGAAAGTGAATAAAACCCAAAGCCTTAAGAGAAAGTTAACATGCAGATTTAATTATTGTAGCTATTACTTAATATACGAATGAAACCTGATTAGTTGAATGATCAATTAGCACAATCAACATTTGTCTGCAACAATTTGGTTCAATGAAGGTGAAGAAAAGAAAATCCAGTTTGACTTTTGATTTAATTTTGACTATGCCAAGGTTATACCTTACATTGGTCTCTCAAACACCTGTAAACAGCTTGGTGCCTGGTCATTCAGACACTTATATACATGACCTGCTGCTAAATACTGAACCCTATTATCAATGTTTAACCAAAGATGAAGACCAACAAAATGAAGGCTAAAAACGGAGCAAGTATCAATTTAAAGAGAGTGAGTGCGCCCTCTTTGTTCCTGCTGGCTGCAGAGCTGTGCAGCAGCACGACTGACTGCGTGCACTTTGTGTTTGCTCCCGGCAGAGGTCTCACAGTCATGTTTGAGATCATGAAGAGCTACGGTCACACCTTCGAGAAGCACTGGTGGCACGACCTCTTCAGAATCGTCTTCCGCATCTTTGACAACATGAAGCTCCCCGAGCAGCAGACAGAGGTCAGAGGTCGCTGGGAGCAGGCCGCCAAGTCCCACGATGACATGTTTTGACCTTAAAGAAAAGTCTAATGATGCACGTACAGAATGAAAAGAGTTTGTGAGTCATGTTTGTTTCTTGTCTGCTTCCAGAAAACCGAGTGGATGACGACGACGTGTAACCACGCGCTGTATGCCATCTGTGACGTGTTCACCCAGTTTTACGAGCCTCTCAGTGAAATCCTGCTGGCTGACATTTTCACACAGCTACAGTGGTGTGTGAGGCAAGGTGAGTGTCCGCATTCATGTAGACGGGTAAAGCTGAACAATAATACTTACATGGCTCATAATACTTACAAAGAGCAAATGAAGGGAGGTAACACCCACTACGCTATGTTATATTTTACAAACTAAAAGCTTGTTTGTTTCACTCTTGGTAACTAAAAGTGCAGAAATAATTTAGGGGGTACCTTTTAGGGGGTACCGTTTTGGACAAGATTTGGCTCTTAAATAACATACAATATTAAACTATTTCTTTCTCCATATAATCTGTCAAGCACTTAAACTTAAAAGATTTTTGAATGTGTTTCGGTGGGACGTTGAGTGACAGCGGTGTTTAGTAAACAAGCCAAGTTAGGCCTCCAAGCTAATGTGTGCTAACTATGCTAACGAACTAGATATCAAACAAAAGCCAGAGACCATTCAATAATAGTTCACAGTATTTGCGTGTTTTGAGGTTGTTACCTTCCCTCTACAGACAACGAGCAGCTGGCTCGGTCTGGGACCAACTGTCTGGAGAACCTGGTGATCCTGAACGGGGAGAAGTTCAGTCCCCAGGTCTGGAACATCACCTGCTCCTGTATGCTGGAGATCTTCCAAAACACCAGCCCTCACGCGTAAGTCCTGAACTGCAGTGCTGTACATCAGGGATGAGGTCAGTGTAGTTTCAGTTCAGTCGTAAACTAAATTCGTCAAAAAACGGCAACAGGACGTCCACTGTTTTAAACCAACCCTGATCCTGCAAGGCGCTGACATAGAGTCAACCGTCATGACATTTTATTTATTTTTTTAAACCGTGATCAGCCAGTTTCCCCTGACCCACAATTTGAGGGTGGAGTTGCACTTAATCTGCAAAGGTTACTGTACTTGAATGCTGTGGCAGGATGTAAGCTACAGCAACACCTGATTCCTGATCTGCCACTCTGTTTGCTTTTCATCTCAGTTTGTTGACTTGGCGACCTGCTGGACAGGAAGAGGAAACTGCAGATGGCAAGCATTTTGTAAGAACATAAACAAATACTCTTGTTAACTTAACAATAATTACATTATGTACAACAGAGCTTCATGCTTAGTTACTGCTGTTATATTTCCTACTAACGTATCCACCATGTCTGACCTGTGCATGTCCATGCTGTACGCCTCCAGGATGCTGATTTTGACAGCCAGTCCCAGAGCAGCTATGACAGAGCTCTGTCTGAGAGAGGACACAGCCAGATGTCCAGCGACGACACCTGGAAGGGCAAGTCCAATGCTAGTGAGTACACAGCCTTCACAAGTGTGCACACACACACACACACAGATTCATATCTGCTGTGAACTCAAGTTCAACCTGGAAACCTATTTGAAAAACAAATGGCAGCATGGAGCCAAAAAATAGGACTTGAAGCCCTTGTTGCTTTTTGCGTTTTACGACTCTGAAGAGGCTTCTTTGTTTTTTCCGCCTCTACAGGAGTTTCAGACCAGAAGCTGTTTGCAGGGCTGCTGATTAAATGCGTCGTACAGCTTGAACTAATCCAGACCATAGACAACATTGTCTTTTACCCAGCAACCAGCAAGAAGGAAGATGCTGAGAACATGGCTGCTGCACAGGTAGGTTACAACAACACTATATGGATTGGATTTATATATTTTTTTCTCTTTACAAATTTTTGGGGTCTAAATGACTAATAGGAATTGGTCCAGTAGATTTCCTCAGGCGGCAGCCACAAAATCAGCCTGCGATGGCTGAGACATAATCCTTGTGGACAACTGTGCCCTTCAAAGTACGTCCACTAAAAGTGCTTGTTGTTGCCGCTGACAGACTCAGTTATTCTACTAATGACAACATTATGGAAAGGATCCCTGCAGAGACGAACCTTTTTTCTTAAAGAGTAAGATCCAGAACAGAAGTCTCGTTCAAGGTAAAGTCCCGCACTGAAATCTCGTGAGAGGTTGAGACGCTGGAGAAAGATTCGTATACAGTGGCTCAAATAAATAGAGACGGACATCCAATTCAAGTGCCTCATCAGCTTAATATTTAGCCAGTACTTTGGAAATAAATTCTTCCTAGCACTTCCTGTACGTAAACTCTCGTTTCCACCGTTGTCTTCGTGCAACTACTCAAGCTCTCGCGAGATTTTAGAGCGAGACTTCTGTTTCTGGTAGAACATAAAGGATCTCAGTCTTTACCAAAACAGCCCGTCTCTGTACCAAAAACCTTTGCTAAGTATTAGTCTTTCAGACCTCAAAACATGTCAAACTTGAGCCCAGGTTTAGAAATACCAGTCGCCTCTTAACTGTCTTACAGTTGAAACGGTGAAAAAGAGGAAAAAAGAAAAGTGTTGTGAAAGCTCTGAACCTTGTATTGTGTGGGGAAGGGCTCACGCTTTGATCTAATATCAGTGTCTGTGTAATCTTAAATTGTCAGATATACTTAGTTGTCTAAAACTGTCCTCCCATTAGCGAGACGCTCTGGAAGAGTCGGAGGCTGAGGGAGGCGAGGCGGGTCAAGATCAGGGCATGTACAGACACATGACATCTGCACACCTCTTCAAGCTGCTGGACTGTCTGCTGGAGTCGCACACCTTCGCCAAGGACTTCAACTCCAACAACGAACAGAGGACAGCACTCTGGAGAGCAGGTAAATGCAAAGGGATTTCATTTTCTGATAGAGGACACTTGATCTGACAGGTCAAATGTTTTAGAATGTCATTATAACACTGAAGATGTCTTAAAAGTCTTTATTTTTTATTTTTTTATTTTTACTCTTTGGCTTTTAATTCAGCGTGATTGCGTTTCCACTGTCCTTACTGTTATTATTTATTTGATTTTTTACTCTGTACTTCTGATTACTTGTATTTATTCTATTTGTTGTGTACAGCATTTTGGTCAACTGTTGTTGTTTTTAAATGTGCTCTATAAATAAATTTGACTTGACTTTACTAGATACAGGCAGAAATCGTGTTAAGTTACATCTACAGTTGCATCCTCTGTTATTTAGAGTTTTCTTCTGCAGTGCAGAGATGCCAGGAAATAAGGGGAGAGAGAATAACATGCAGCAAAGGTCCCCAGGCCACTACAGTATTATTTTTGTATGATTGCTAGAGATATAGAGAGGAACTAAGGGGAGAGGGGGTATGACGTGCAAAATCAAACCAGAGGCCACGCAAAGCCCTCTGTTGTTGTTGTGTTTTTTTTGACAAATGATTCACTCTCTCTCTTGCCCTCAGGCTTTAAAGGGAAATCCAAGCCCAACTTGTTGAAGCAGGAGACCAGCAGTCTCGCCTGCAGCCTGAGGATCTTGTTCAGGATGTACTCTGACCCTCAGCTGCAGGACTCTTGGCCTGACATCCAGACACGCCTGCTGCTGTGAGTACAACACATGATCACAGCCCACTGCTGTGAGTACAACACGTGACACCATCACAGCCAAGATGGCTAAAGTTCTGTTGAAAGATGGGGCTGGGTACTCAAACAGGACTGAAAGGTGTATTTGTTGGGGATTATTTTCAGCCACCGATTTGATTTCAGTACTCTTAAATGTTAGGCAATAACCACATAAGTTGCGTGACATCATATCTAATGCGACACAGTAAAAAAAGAAACACAAGAACTGAATTTTTCGTGTTCTTTCTTCTCTGTATGTGGCTGCTTGCTACAACAAGGAAGAACGTGTTGTTTGAGAAAAGGCTGCAGGCAGCAAGTAAACATACTGCTGATAAAAAGTGTTTCTAGCTCCACCTTTATGTCCCGGGACAGTGTGCCATCAGAGGGGTAGTGGAGTGATGCTACTATTACCATCCACAACAAAAACACGTAAATAATCCTTGTATAACGTGTAATGAACTGAACTGCGTAGTGGAAACGCAGATTTAGTGCAACATGTGGCTGTTTTTAGACAAAAATCTTTAGTAGGATCTATTTACTGTTGGTTGTGGTCTTATTGTGGGATTTGTTCACAAAAAATGTACACTTTAAAAATGCTAACTTTTACCAAATTGACAGAAAATGCATTGTAAAAACATAAATAATAATAATTGACAAAGCTAGAGCTCCTCTCCACGGCCTCAAAATGTTGCTGATGTGTTATTGCCTGGTTACATGTTGCACCTTTAGGTAAATAAACACCCAACTGTGTCACTTGCAGAAAAGCACAGAACTGGTGTTTGTTCCGTGTTGAGTGAGCTGTTTTGACACATGGCTCATACTTCATTATACATTTATGAACAGCTCACTGGCTGCGTGTATTTTGTAGAATATATTGGCATGCTACAGAGCCTGCTTGTTGTTTGTCGCTGAGCAGCTGCACTGGAGCCTTTGACTCATGTATTACATCAAGAATATGTATGTGTGGTGTTAATCATTAAATAACTGGTGCTGGTGCTTCAGCTCTGGATGTGAAGCCTGGGCCTTGTCCTGTAAAGCAATGAGAAAAATAGTAGTAATGTTCTGGTACAGGACAAACCACTTCTGCCTATTCAGTTGTGTGTGTCTGTGTGTGTGTGTGTGTTCTCTCTCTCAGGGTGTGTAGTGAAGCTCTGGCCTACTTCATCAGTCTGACCTCGGAGAGCCACAGAGAGGCTTGGAACAGCCTGCTGATGCTGCTGCTCACCAGGACGCTACGGCTGCCCGATGATAAGGCAGGAACACACACACACACACACACACACACACACACACACACACACTCTGGATGAGTATGTAAAGAACGAGGCAGAGCAGGAATGCTTCAGGACTCTACTTGCAAATATTACGGAGCTCTGAATCATTGCTGTGTCCAACTGGGATTCGATCTGAACTAGGATCAGAAATTAAAAAGAGGCCTGGGGTAAAAGTATCATGGAAAGTTCATTTAAATTTTCATTAGGGTTTTTTATTTAAGAATTTTATTTGAATGCATGAGCTTTTATTTGAATGCTCATGCATCATATTATTCATTACAGTTCTGTATGATGACATAATGACATAGGCATAAGCAATAGATAAACAATAGATATAGATATATATAAAACCCCACAAAGATTCTAGACAATTGGATTCATAAAAAATAAAATGACATTTTATTATAAATACGACATAATGACATTTATATATGTATGTGCCCCTTTTAACTGCTTTTATAATACTGTTTTATTTATTTGATATTTTTGTGATTCTTTTTTTGTTGTTGTTTTGCGAGCTGTCACCTATGAATCATGCACTCTGTGTGAGTGCATGATTCACTGATGAGTCATGGCGGCCCATGACTCAGGATTTCATTTCAGGCTGAAACTATACAGCAGTTTCTAGTTAGAAAAATCCCAGCATGCAGCTTGAAGCAGCAGGGGCTGTTGGCGCCACGCAGCCAGCTTTGGGAGAAAATGCCAACAATGCCCAAACCACAGCATCAACAAAAACCCTAACCATATTGTTAAAGTGGCTGGCACCATTCTCTGGTGCAAGACCTGCTGTCAATTGTGGGAGCGTTGTTGAAACAAATGTTAGTGCTACAAATTGGGTTTATTTGCCTGAATGCAATTCATTCAGTGAAATTGCTTTAAAAAGCAGCAAAAACATGCAGAGAAATGGCCTCTCGTCAACTCTTTGGCCTCCCAGCAGCAACCCACACATCACAGAGCAAACACCCTGCCTTCTCTGGTGTGCATATTGTAGTATATCCAAATACACTGGTTATAGGGATTAAATACAGCATGCCACTTGGTTAAATTGTGCTGTTATTTGACATTTTCTTACTGTGTCTGTTTTTTCTTCTCCCAGTTCAAGCCCCATGCTTCCTGCTACTACCCCCACCTGTGTGAAATGATGCAGTTTGACCTGATCCCAGAACTGCGGGCCGTCCTCAGGCGCTTCTTCTTGCGCATCGGCTCCGTCTTCCACATCGCCGCTCCTGAGGGGCCGCCTGCCTGGACTCCCACATCCTAGGGTGGGGCTGGAGGGGCAGGTGGAGGGGCGGGTGAAGGAACTGAGATGACATTGACAAGTAGATCCAAGGTGGGACGCTTAAGAGACTTCTTTCGGACTGGAACAAGATTCCAGAGGAGCTGCGATGTCGTGAAGAAGACGTAGCTTTTCTGTACGGACTCTGCATCAAAGTGTTCAGCTCTGCTACAGCTTGTAGAAAGGTCTCTACCCTGTCCTTCCTCCCTTCTTTCTCTCGGGGATGAACAGCACTGTGACCGTAGTCATTCATCATCCCCCTGACTCTCATCTCAAAGTGTAATGACTAGAAAACAACTGTAAACAGATAATTTATTGATATTGTTGCAAACCCTGTACCTGATTTTGATGGCTTTTTTTTAATACTTAACAGAAAAAACGTATATCTACATGCTAAAAGCACATTTCATTTACATTTGCCCTTTGCGAACATCTATTGGCCACCTGTGCCTGTTAGAAACAGATGACACTATCAGTGTTGCCCTTATTGTGAGTTTGGTGATCTAATCAAAATACATTGTAATATCTGAACCGTCATGTATCAATGCCCACCAAAGCATTGTTTGTGACTTAAATGTTCCCTCTTACGTCTGTGTTATTCGGTAACGGGCTGTTACAGTTGTTGGGACTGAAACTCTTCAGGAACAATCTGCATCTCACACTGCAACACTATCAAAGATCTAATGCAGCTTTGTTCTTTGTTTTTTTTAATTGTACTTATTTATTTTGGTCATTTGCTTTAATTTGTGTCATGATTTAGTTTTTTCAGGATCATTTCTGGTTTACAATGAAAGGTTGGTTGAAAGACTGGCTGCTTCCCTGTCATGCATTCCTTTGTGTGTTGACCCAGTAAGCCTTACACTGGGGGACTTTACATGGAGTCAGTCATCCTGGCTTTAGAATTACAGCTGGCTGATAAAACCCTCCACTAATCCATTAATTGGCCCTATAAGGTGACACCATGGTTGTCTGCTTCCCACACTCTTTTGCACATCTGTTGCCGACAGTTTGCTCATGTATTCATACCGCCCAGTGTACCGACTCGCTCGCTCTGAACGGTCCGAGTGTCAGTGTTGTCACATTCAACAGCAGAGTTCAACCACAGAAAGGTTCAGGAACGGAGCAAAACCAAAACTGGAGTCTCTGCACCCTGGATCCTTCATAGTTAATTCCATGCCTTTTTTAAAAAAGAAGGATGTATGTAATTATTTAAAGTGCATTTAAATATTTTTTGAGAAGCATTCCTTCCCTCGCAACTCTGGATGTCTACTTTTCTTC
Organism: Nannoperca obscura; assembly: GCA_036024295.1. Taxonomy (NCBI): domain Eukaryota; kingdom Metazoa; phylum Chordata; class Actinopteri; order Centrarchiformes; family Percichthyidae; genus Nannoperca; species Nannoperca obscura. Next base: position 59,274 of record JAVQJL010012802.1, read on the forward strand.
CCTAAAGCTAGGGAATATATAAATATATATATACAGTAAATGAAAAAACTGCAGACTGTAAAGTTTTCAATGTAAGATACATAGAAATGAAAGTGCTATATGGTTCTATACATAATATTGTGATGTAATCTTCCAAGCATTTGGTGAAGTAATCAATAAACCTGAATTCTGATCCACTGCAGTGACTATTGATTCAGTTTGAAACTTTCTCACAGTGAACATCGTGACTTTACAAATGCAGGTAGTACTTATAACAGTAATAATAATTGCTGCTTTATCAAGGTTTTTCCATTTCCACAGCTGTGGTACATGCCTGCTGCTGGTAATGTTATTAGTTACACCTGTACCTTTTCCTGCTATGAGACAAACGGTTGTTTGCTCAAGGGCACTAAAGTCAGTTTTACTACTGCATGTGTGCCTCACTGACCCTCATATGTGTTCAGAAAAAGTCATTTAGTTGTTGGTTTGGCTGTGAGAGTTGGAAGAAAGATGCCTGCTTGCTTCAAGACGTCCACGGGGTGGCACTGTGCTCAAATTGCTAGTCGGCCCGAAGCGCGCTAGCTTTTGGGGGGTAACAAAGGTTACCATGGAGACCTCTCACGTCCTTTGTTTTGCCCGGTAAAGTGGAAAGCTGCTTAACAGCTGTTACACGGTGTCCTGTTAAAAGAAAACTCCATGTTATTAAAACATAAACCAGTAACTAGATAGGCAAACAATGAGGAGTGTGACAAATGCACTCAACTAGCGTAAATAATCCATGGAGGGGTCAGACGCGAGGCCCTGACAAACAAACTAGCTCACTTTAAGTTAGCACAGTTAGCCGCTAACGCTAGCTAAATCTACTTCCTTGCTGCTAGCCGATCCACGTAGCTCTTCTAAAAAGTCAGGACGTGACTACATTTTTCTCCCTAACACCGTTTGTTGCAGACTCTTCGCACTGGATGAAGCTTTCACCCATCTATCTATCTGCATGGACTGAGCAGAGGCAGGCTGGCGTGGTGAAGTCACGTAGAGCGCGTAGCTGTGGGCGGATCTGTGGGAGCCAGTTAGCTTGGCTGAGTATTCTCCGTCGGCGTTAGCCAAACGGGGCTAGCAATGACGGATTGGAGTATTCCTGCCGCGGTCTGGATTGTGAGCCACCAGACAGGATTTTATGGAGACCACCCTACAAGTAAGAGTTTCTGGTCCGTCTACGAATGTAATTCTAATGAATGTGTTTGTTGAAGTGGCGAAACTAGTAAAGAAAGAATGGTAGAGATGGTGGGTTTTCCTCTCTGAATCCAGCTACTTGGAGGAAAGGGGTCGACAGATTTGGATGAATGCGATCCATCGTTTTGTTTCCTGCTAGCTTTTTTGCGCCAATTGTCATTTTGTTTGATGCCACGTATACTTGCACACGGCAGTAAAGTATTTCACAACTGTAAAAACCCATTTTATAGGTTTACAGTCTAGGAGTGTGCGACTACACCACTGCTCTCTATGTGACAGTGACAGCCATCTTCAATAGCTGCCTGCGGGAACCTGAGTACAGGCGGAGCTGTGTCTGTCTGTTATGCTTGGCTTAAGAATTAGTTTTGTAATACTGGCTGCTAGTGTGGTGGAGATTGTTTAGAAATGAAACATAGGGTGGTGTCGCAAAGTGGCATGTTAGTGCGTTGCGTTTAAAGGTCTCCGCCCAGGGTTTATGACAGGAGAATGGAATGGCCTGTGCTGTGCTGCCTTCAGGAGCGTCGTTTCCGTTGGTAAATTTAATTTGTGGAGTGATCGGAAATTCCAACATCTTTGTTGAATAACGCACAGAGCTCACGTGAACTGCAGCGATTGGCTTGAAAGGAGACGCGCGTCAGTCATTTATGTGCCTTGTCATATTTTTAACTAATGTAATAAATAAAACAATCGGCTCAAAATGTGAACAAAAGAGTGATATACATCCCCGCACTAGTCATGCACACAGGATCGGATGATGAAATAGGATTATTTACATCAGTTTCTCCAATTGTTTGTTATGGTTGTAGCGTAAACACAGTAAACACTATAATAGTAGGCAATATTTCTTCATATGTGTGTATTCCTGGATTTAAAGGCCAGTATAAACGAGGATCGTGAGCCAGATATTCACAGACATCTCTGAATGCGTCGTGTTACGTAACAGAGGAGGGCTGGGCATGCAAAGAGTGGAGGGCGGGCGGTGTAGGAGGCTACCTACACTGCCATGCACAAAGTGGCTATGTTACATTCTTGGATTTGACAGCTTTTGCACAGACTGAGACGGACTGACAGACAGATTCGGGACATTTGTTACAGAGAGGGAGACGGTGAACGAACCGAACATACCTCCATGTGATTTTTATTCAGCGCGACTGGTAAGACGCTAAACTCCACGTCTTGTGTTGTCTTCATGTCTGAGAAGAGTGCCATCTAAATGGAAATGTGAATTAGTGTTTAATCTTGGTGATTTACCTCGGATCACAGACGCCCCCCCCCCCCCACCCCACACACACACACACAGACACACACACACCCGCAGCCTAACAGAGGCAGCACCGTATCGCAATTTATCTGTTAGTCCAGATTCCTCCGTAATAAACGCGAGCGCAGCCTTCAGCTCGTGTTGTTTGAGTTAATATTTGAGCTGCTGGCGTTACAAATGTGTCTTGGTGGTGCTACTTTTCCTCGGTATTCCTGTAGGAGCTGCCTGTGTGGTGTTTACATCGGCGCTGGGCTATTTAAACCCGAGCCACGTGTTGGCAGCATGGGACCATGTGGCCATTGTAAACACTGCTGCCTTGTGGGTCCTTTATGTGCTGTGAACAGGTTGTTTCTGTTTATTTTACTAGGAATTATGGTTAAAATAGTCTTCTGAAAGTACGTTTGTAAGAAGTTGTTGGGTTTGATAAAACTCCAGCACTTTTTTTTTGTTTGCTCAGGAGCCCTGATCGAGACTGTCAGGTTTTCCATTGTGCTGTTAGGAAGAGTAGATGTGTATTATGTCACCAGCACTATTTGCATGGAGCTCCCCTTCCATCCACCCCGCACACACTAATTATTAGGTCCAACCACTTACCAGCTTAAATGTCAGTGTTGTTATGGGGAAAGGTCGTGTTCCCACATGATGATAACCAGCGGACAGTTTGGGATCATCAGCAGGTCAGGTTCATCCTCCCACATCTCTTTTTGTTTTGTTTTTATTTTGTGTGCCTGCCCTGCATGCACACGTTAATGGAGAAATTATGAGTGACAGCAGAAGATGAGGGGACGGCTTTGTCAGACAGCTGCTCTGTGATTGTCTTTTGTTTTAGGGATGGAGGCCCACTTCCACTCAATTTACTGGCTGTAGCTTATTGACACAAATCTTTAATGGAGTACATTTTTACTATATGCCATCGTAATACTATTAAGATGGTGTAAAAACATGTTTAGCAAGAAAAATGGTTTCCCTTGTAATGATCATTAACCAAAGGTAACATGAGTGCGCCAACTATGTATTAATCAATATATCATTAGTGTCAGAAGGTACTAAAACTAATTAATATGCATTTTTCAATTATATTTCTATTTCCAGGGCTACTTTTCAACATGTGAAGTAGGGCAGCAACTTACAATTATTTTTGATAATTAATAATAATAATGATTATTTTTCTTATTTGATTAATCTACATATTTTATCATTTTATCATCTTGTCAAAAAATCCATCATGGATTAATTTGTAAGTATAGATTTATTTTTACCATGATAACTCTGGTTTTTCAGCAGCTACACACTTTATGTTCTTATTTTTGATCAGCAGTAGTTTAACACAGCTTTTATTCACATTATCAATAGGAAAGTTATTTTTCCATCATTATTTATATTATATTCACACACCTATTGTGTTTAACAAAGGTACAGAACATTTGTTCAACCTGCATTTGAACTTCAAATAAGGATTAATTCCTGCTTGTCCCTGTTATCACTGCATTGTAGTTTCATACATCAATGCTTTGAGACACATAATTACTCAAGAGTTTGTCAAGTGTTTGCTAACAGAGCTTCTGACCTTGAGTTCATTAAGAGTTCACTGCATTATATACACAGAAAATTCATTACAAGCAACAGTAAAGAAAGTTTGACTTTATTGTATTTCTGTATTTGGTAATCGAAATGACCAATTCTGGAGTTAAGTAAACGTGGAGCAACATTTTATAGTTGAGATGGCTATCAGTGGCAACATCTACTATAAGGATCTAGTAATGTTATAATCAACCCAGAGAGGAAGCAGCAGTACAAGGCCAGCATGGAGTAAGTGTTAACGCATTCAGACAAACACAGATCATGAGCTAATGACAGACTAAAAAGTCTGTTTTTGTTTGGTGATTCAAGGGCGTGGGTGAGTATTATGCAGATCAGTGTGACACAGCCTGGAGCGGAGACAAACAAGGTGCCTAAAAGCTCCGGCTGAAGGTCGGAGGTCACTGATAAGGAGAGTGACTGCCTCAGACTGTCCCTCTGATCTCCCCCCACCTAAACCTCACCCTTCTCACACCACCCCTCTCACTCTCTCTCTTACATTTGCTCCACTATTTTCTCATTAATATCATTGCCATCTGCTCCATATGTAACAGCCCAATTAGAGAGCTGCACTTTGACCCCACCTGTCCAAATTTAATTTGAAAGTCTACAGCCATCCGTGCACACTCTACTTTCCTCACACACACACACACGTATATAATCACAGCATGCGTAAAGGCTATCCAGACTTTGACCTTTTCATTGTTGTCTCTCTACAGGGCCTGAGCTGATTTGTCAGCCTTGTGTAGGTTTGGTTTTCACCCCCCAAGTGTCCTCTGGATATCAGCTGACCATGGTGGTCTGAACAGAGGGGAGAAAGCCCGGCACAGTGTGTGTTCACTCTAACACAGCAAGGCTTGACCAAGAGAGGAGCAGAGGCGGACCGGAGCAAAGACGAAAAACATATTTAATACAAAATGTCTCAAAACAGAGAACTTGTGGTTTTCTACATTAACTATAAACTCTCCCAGAGGAACTATCCTCTCAACCACGTGGGGCTCATAGAGCCACCGAACAGGACTGATGGAGGGGAGGCAGGGCTGGGTGAGGAACAGCGGGTAGCGACGCACGCCAATGGGACTTTTAACGGCACGAGTCCCGGGACCCCCCCGGCGTCCCCGCTGCGGCAGCAACAGTTGCCGTCAACGACGAGCCTGGACGTGGTGAAAGAGGCCCTCCGGGACTCGGCCAACGAGTTTGAGCTGCGCTACGCCCGCGCCTTCAGCGATCTGCACAACCAGCTGCACATCACGCCGGCCACGGCCTACCAGAGCTTCGAGAACGTGATGGACGAGGTGTTCCGCGACGGAGTCAACTGGGGCCGCATCGTAGGGCTTTTTGCTTTCGGCGGGGCGCTGTGCGTCGAGTGCGTGGAGAAGGAGATGAGTCCGCTGGTGGGCCGGATCATAGAGTGGATGACGGTCTACCTGGACAACCACATTCAGCCCTGGATCCAGAGCCAAGGAGGATGGGTGAGTCTTTCATATATATACATACACAGTCATTGCTATATGATGCTGTTTGCTTGGCTAGCCCCTGGCGTACCCTTCAGCTTTACTGGGTTCATTTATATGGGTAAAGTAACCTCTATGGAAAATGTCCATGTTTACACTCTCTTTGAACACACGACAGCTGGCAGTCACACCCCAGAACTGCAGTCATTTGGAAAGATTTTGCAATACAGAGCACAAAGTACATTATTGGTTATTTTAAACCCTTTCTTCATTGAATTCACAGATCAGTTACTGGGTCGTGATATAAAGTTGTATACACCGTGATAATCCCCCACCCCTCATACATGTTGCGATGTGGCTCCTGCTGATGAGCCCAGATAAGCCAGCATGCTAACATGTATCAGCCGCTGCGGGATTGTGACATGGCGAAGGGTTGGGGTGGTGTTGTTTTCAGCGACCAACATGAAGACTTCAGATTAGATAAAACAGAGAAGACGTAGATAATGGGCGGCACACACAATATAAAAAAATCCATCTGTGCTTAAAGACGTTAAAAACAGAATGTTTGTGTGGTCAGCAGCTGGCTCAGCTGTTGGCTAATTGATCAGCAGCACGGAGCTCAATGAGCCGAATCGAAGTGGGAGCTTAACAGGCTACATAAGGGCTTTGTAGCTTTCTGCAGCCGCCCTGCCTGGGGATCGAAGTTCCCTCATCACAGGGCGGGATGAAGTCCAGGACTTTTACAGATAGCCCTTTGTTTTACTCCAGTCAGTTGATTGGCTCTGTGCTTTTTCTTTTTTTCTCACTATCTGTCCATGTTTTCTCTGCCGGCCCGTCCTCTCCTCTGTTATGTTCTTCACAAGGCAGCTGCATGCAGATGAAAGATGTTTTTTTTTGTTTTTTTTATCTGGGGTTAGCTGGAAAGTGGGCTGACCTGGTACTGATAAGTGTTTGTTTGACTGTGTGTGCTCGTGAATACTTCTAGGACAGTTCAGGTCAGATTTTTTCCTTTGTGCCGATGGTATGAAGGAGCGCCAGGGGGGATGGGCTGTTTATATTATGACGCCAGGTCGAAGGTCGATTCTATGGAAAGTGACATCCCAGTGGCTAAAAGAAGAAAGTGACATTGGGCAGACGGTGGCTTTTGTTGTTGTTTGCGCTGCAGACTTTAGAATGAATTGTTTTTATTTCAATGTTAAACTGAGTCCTGGAGAAAACACGGGGAGGGGGGGCGGTTAGCGAGGAGGAGGTTATGGAAACAGGTGAGGATATAATATGTGATAGTAAAGGCTATAGCTTTGTTTGTTTTGTTGAAGGGATGCTGCAGCAGCATCTTCACCTGCTCCCAGAGGTCTGGCCTCATGAATCCACCACTGCCTCATGTGTGGTGCTGATGATGTCAGTGTGAGGGATGGCAACATTGTGCTGTCGCTCAGTCCGTCCACCACTTTGGTCCAGACTGAAATCTCACAGATATTTATGTCTGTATTTGTACAGACATTCACGGTCCCCAGAGGATGAATACTAATGTCTTTTGGTGATCCTCTAACATTTTGTCTAGCATGACCTCAAACTTTAAATGTGTCCCATACTTTCTGCAAAGCAAACTAAACATTCTCATCAGCTTCAGCTGTGCTTTGTGTTTCGTGCTCAGTGCTTGTTAGCAAATGTTAGCATGTTGATGTTAGCCTTTAGCTTAAAGTGTTATAATTAGATGTAATTATTGTCGTGATATAAACAGCTGTTGTAGAGATATAATAATCACAAATTGGAGGCACATTCAGGGTGAAAATAGATCAACCATGCAGAGGCTGATTTCTTATTCTGACCACTAAAAAAATGTTTTTACCATCACTGTTGTCAACACAGTGTAGTCGACACATCTGTCATGTGTGGTTGATCTTCATGATGTCATGGTGTCACATATATCCAGGCACCCACACACACCCCCCCATAAACACATTTACACACTTGTGCACTTGTTTGCTTGGCAACAAGTTGGACAGAACAACATCCTGCCTGCTGTGGCTGCTCGTGGTTCGCTGCTTGCATGTCAGTGTAACCTGGACTTGGGGAAGTGAATGACTTCATCTGAAATGTTGAATGGATTCGCATGTTGAGAGCATCCACTGGTATGGTTTCACTTCTCCTTCCGGCGGATAACATTCTGCGTTGAGCACATGATGCACACTTCCTTCCCTACCCAGCTTTGTATAATTCACTTTTCTGCTGCTGTTGATCCTAATCGCCGGGTGCTGTGGACTCAGAGACAGAGCGTTGGGTCGATATGTTTCTCCCATGTTACTTCTTCAGAAGTTGACACACTTGTCACAGGGGCAGTCCCCAGCTGCTAAAATATACATTTCAGTAGGTGGTTTACCGCTAGAGTCGTACAATTTATCCTTCCCATCACTCTATTGCTTTTCCCCTCTTTGTCACAATATCATCACTTTCTCTTTTGTGGTTTGTCTGTTCCAAGCCAACCCACACTTTCCCTGAAATGAGTCTCTGAGTAAAAGCATGTGAGACCTTTTGTTGTTGTTTTTTTCTTTCTTTCTGTCTTTCACTTGACTCTTTCTTCCTTCCCTCCTCCCCTGGAACCTCCTCACAGGGATAAAGCACAGAGCTGCTGGCAGATGTGGAACCCTGAGTCTAGCTGTGAGGCAGGTGTGCCCTTAATGTGAGCTGATGAAATATTATTCTGCTCTGAGCAGCAGCAAGGTCACTGTCTCTCTCTCTCTCTCTCTTTCCCCCTTTCACTCACGTTTTGAAATATTTTCGGTTTGTGAGGATTGTGACAGAGAAAGTGGAGTTTCCTCCACTGTCTCACAATCCTCACAAATAAAAAATGTGAGGAAATGGACAGGTTTTTTTGTAGTTGATACTTCAACAATAGGAAATATGATGATTTAAAATCAGTCTTTTGAAGTTAATCTTAGGTGTTTTCCAGAGTTGAGAATTTACACAGAGTAATTTGACACCTGAGAATAGACACCCAACACCTTATTAAGGGAAGCTGTCTTTTTTATACATTACTGCCCATGAATGCACCGTTCTGTCCAGAGCGCAAACAATACGGTAATTAATTAATGTGTACATTGACAAATAATCATCAATGTCAAATCGGTTTTCAAGCAAAATGCCCAAAATGCTGCTGCTTTGTCATATATGATAGCAAACTCTATCGTTGTGGGCTGATGGTCAGACAAAGCAGGCGGGGGGAGTGGGGAATGATTACAGGAATCGATTCATCGAGAAGACATTTATTCCGTCACATTTTGGCTCTGTGAATTGAGAATCTTTCAATATTATTAACATTTTAAAGACAAAGTGAAGTCTGAATTTCAGCTGCGTTTTTTATCTAGATTTTCCATCCATAGACACAAAGAAAAAGTGAGACAGACTTTTGAACTGAGGTGACAGTTAAATATGGAAAAGTGAAAGGTGTTCTGCACAGAGTAAACCTTGCTGTCATAAAAACTCAGACGCCTCAGCCTAAATGATCCCTCCGGAGCTTATTTAGCAGCCTCTGCTGTCCAGGATGCTGAGAGATATTTGGTAGTAGCTCTGGATGTGAGATAAATATGCTCAGCCAGATTCTCCCTCCACAGCCTGTGGTTTTAAAAGAAGCGCAGGAAGAAAGCCATTTATTGTCGGATAATAAACCTTGGCAGACAGCAGAGGTAGAGACAGTGCCGTCGACCTAATAATGCCGTTTCCAGCAGAGCAGGCGATGGCAGTGATTACTCAGTGGAGATTGAGCCGCCTCCGGGTGGGGGTGCCGGGTTATTACCAATTATAGATGAATAATATCTTGACCTGCTACTGGGGGAAACAATGTTTTTTTTCCCTCTGACAGACTAATAAAGGCTAAACTCGTTTAGAAGAACCACACCGCCACGGTCTGGGGAAGCTCGGCTGGGGCTGGATGGGTGGGGGTGCAAGAAAGAAGCAGTTCTGCTTTGTGCTGTCAACAGTCTTGATAACGTCAAGGAAAAGTTAACTACAAGACAAATGTCCTCGAGCAGTGAACGTGTTTATATTGCCCACTTCTCTCTTCTTCTTTAATCACCTCTGCCACTCATGGCTGTGTACTGTACATATTGTTGTGCCATGTTCAGCACTAACACTTAAATAATAACTTTGGTGATTTTCTATATTTTCCTTATTGTTAACAACTGATCCTACTAATTAACAACTAATGTGTGTGTATCACAGCCTGATATATCTTCTATCTTCTTCCTCTGTGCCATTGAGCTTCATTGTCAGTGAGCCACGTTCCTTCATCACCACAAACACACACACTGCACCACAAACACCGTCCTGCTGCTGGAAATACTCACTAGACTGTGGATTAATCCGCAGCTAAAAATAGTCCCTGACAACCTCACTATTTACTCCTGTTTAAGTGGCTTTTAATAGAAACCTGCCCAGCAGTGTTAGGGAATTACAGAAATTACCTTTTTTTTAAATAATAAAACTACACATTCAGGAACCAACCAGACAAGGCAGGAGAGGCGGGAAATATTGAGAGATGGACTAACAAATTTTGGAAGTCTTGTCAATATTGTTGACAATAACAAAGTTACAACATCTGAACATTAACAGTGTTCATCTGTATGAATGGGAGGAGGCTGGCTGTGCTGCTGAGGCTGTACTTTAAGGCCTGTAGAGATTCGACCATTGACTTGTTTTGACAAGGGAAACACCTGAGCTTCCTTTGTGCCATTTTCCTTGGCAGACTTATTTACACTTTCTCTCTCTCTCTCTCCTCTTCTCTTTCTCTCTCTCTCTCTAATTAACATGCACATAGGATAGGCAGTTAGATCCACAGAGTCGTCTGTCAGACTACCCTACCGGAGAAGAGCAGGAAATCTCTCCCATGGGATCTATCCATCCCGCCTCCATCTCTCTCTTTCTCTCCCCCCTCTCACCACCACCCCCCACCCTTCATCTTCTATACGTCTCTCCCTCTGTTATCTCTCTGGTGTCCTGCCATCTCCTCTACGTGCACGCCTCCCGCTGCCACCAATCGATTTTTTTGTCCCATATTTTTCTTTCTGCACCTCCCTTCCTCTTCCTCCTCCTCCTCTCTTCATTTTGAGCTCCTTTATTTCCCCTCTTGTCTGTGTCCTTCCTCCCCTTTCCTGACACCCCTGCATCCATCTCTCTGCCTCACAGACTGTAGAGGTTAAACATATTATAGTGCAGACATGCTGCCACACGCCTCGTCACTCTCGCTTTCCCTGTGTTTGTCAGTTTGTTCATCACACACACACACACACACACTGCCCGTAACATCGTCATCAGCGTTATCGATTCATCCTGCCTTGATCCCTGCTCACCACCCCCCCACCTGTGCAGCTGCCACCACCCCTTCATCTTTCCCATCCTCCACCTTTTACTCCCTCCATCCCACCCTCCTCCTCTTCCCTTTATCGCTGATGTGGCTCGCATGTGGCTAATTAGGAGACATGTTTTTATCTTCCTTCTAGCTCTCTGCGTTTTGTTTAAAGCTCGTTTTGCTCGTCAAGCAAAGTTTTCATGAACTGATTGCGTGTTTGTTTGTAATCACACACGTGGCGCGTTGTTGTTGTTGTTGTTGTCTCGTACATTTCAGTATTTCATTGCATGGTAGCAAGCAGCAGAGGGGAGGGGACAGCGTGAAGTCAAGCTGGTCATGTGACTACCTCAAACAAAGGACCCGTGGCCACACACACACACACACAGGAATTTGCTTTATTAGGCTTTTTCTTGGTCGTGCCCACAGGTGTGTCGTCGCTCCGCAGACAAAGCCTGCGCTGAAAAGGACGCGCCAATCTAAAAGCGACTTTGTCATTGTCTCATTCTTTAACTTGTGACACACAGAATCCACACACACACACACAGACAATGCTCCCGCAAACCCTTTTTGCATTGGATCAATGGCGGGCGCTTTTGTTCGAGCGCCGTCGATATACGCCTCTGCGTGGTGGGCGGCTCTATGCAGATTGATCTCTGGATGTTTTCATGTGAGCTGCTCAGCCATGTCTCTCTATTGTTTTTGTATGCATGTGTTTAAGCTCACGCATTCGTTTTTCATGATCTGTGAGGTCCGACGTGTGTGTGTGTGTGTTTGTGTCACAGATTGAATATGGCAGCCAACAGATTGCGTGATTTGGTTGCCTCCAGCTCAGTGACGAGAACATCAGGAACATGTCACCTGCTTTTAGCTGTGTGCTGTTGTTCACGTGGAAATGCGTCTGTATGGAGACTCATGATGCCTTTAAGGAGAGGGGCATGGCCAAACCACTGTGTGTGTGTGTGTGTGTGCAAGAGGCAGCTGCAGGGTCATCCAGTCTGCCCTATTTTAAATTTGACTAATGGGAGCAAAGGACAAATTGTTATAACAATTTATTTTTTAGCTCATGAAATAAGCAGTCGGACACTCTCAATTGATAAACACTCGCCTGATCAGTTGTATATGTCATTGCTAGAGCAGACCATTAGACAATTGTGTGTGTGTGTGTGTGTGTGTGTGTGTGTGTGTGACTACACAGGTTCTGTGAGATCAACAGTTGGTCAAAGACCTGGAGAATCAGGGGGAAACAGTGGGACATCAATACAGTCACTATTGACTAAATTTGCTGCATTCAGACTGCATCAGAATCTCTCTTTCCTTTTCTTTCTTTCATTTAGAGAGACACATACACACACACACTGGTGTCCCAGCAGCGAGACGTCCATATGTTCCATTTCCAGACGATGTTTATGTATACAGGACAGATACCCAGCTGTGTAACACATGAGTGTGTGTGTGTCTATACTGCCAGCACACTGCAGAGCGTGGAGCTATTAGAGCGGCTCTGCCAGACTGGTAGACACCCGACTTCCACTGTAGTGCACCATTATGTGCCCCCCCCCCCCCCGCCCCCCGGAAGTGTCTGGCAACGTGTGGCTGAAGATGGGGAACGAAGAGAGGAAGCTGCAGATGGCGAGAGAGGCTAACAGAGAGGAGGACGAGGCTAGTGACTCAGCTAGATGAGGATGCAGTATGTAGGTTAAGAAGTTACACTGCATGTTTGGTGTGCGTGTGTGTGTGTGTGGGTGTGTGTGTGTGTGTGTGTGCTGCACGTCTCTATATGTGCAGCTCACATGTTGTATGAACAGAACAGCTGGATAATCGTGGAGCAGAGTGAAGACTGCATTTGGTTGCATACGTGCTGCTCCACTTCTCTGAGGCTTAGTGGTGAAATCAGGTCACAAGCAAGTCTACCCCCCCACCCCCCACTCCCCACTCCTTCTATCTTCCTCTCCATTCTCCCCTCTCCTGCCTTCTTGCCCCCTCATTTTTTACCTCTCTGCTCCAGCCCACATCCCTACTCATCCCTTTGTGACAGATTTCTTCCGTCTTCATGCAGCCGAGTGCAAAGCCTAAGCATCTGCTTGCATCCCTCTCTGATTGCATTTCATCCCTCTCCATCCTTCTCTCTCTGTCTGCCTCTTCCATGCTCCCTCCTTTCTGTTCCCTCTCTCTATGCTCATATCTGTGATCAGATTATGAGGCATATCATGGGATTAGTGAGTCTCATGGCATGTATTAAAGTGGGAGAGCTGAGGGATGGATAGAGCGGGTTGATGAGTATTTCATGGTAATGTGGCACCCAATCTCATATAGCACAAGGACTAAATGATGATAAAGAGCATCAAGGCCATCATCGTTACAGTCAACGCGGGTGTGTTTGAATGGCCATGGGGGCAAAGCAATAAAGACAAAAGTTATCTTCAGTGGCTGTGCAATAAGAGAGACGAGATAATGGAAAGGGAGAACACAACAGACTTGTGCAGGGACTCTAGATAGTCATCTGTGCTCAAGTGTTTCTTTCATGTCGTCAAACTTTATGGAAATGTACAGTAAGGGATGGGAAGTGTAGTTTCAAGGAAAGCAATCACTATCAATTGCCAAGAATTTGAAGCAAACTTTGGAAATGTTGCTTGAAAGAAATGCGAATTAGTCGTGTTTCCATCAACTGGTTTGAAGTGAATAAACTTTAGGCTTTTTGGAAAACGTCATTTGGTCAGAAATTGGAGGTACTGCTACGCTTTACACGTGGCTGTAATCCACCAGTCAACAGAGAAGATGTAAAAACTAACTCCGCTACGGGAGAAAAATGGAGGGAGGTCCTCAGGAATTTACAGCTTTTCTAATGAGATTCTTCAAAATGTGCATGAAAATACACGACGACATACTTTTCTCTTTATGGGTTTCCCCTTTTTAGTTTCAAGTCGTTTTCATCAGCCTTTTTCCCCATGCAGCCTGCTTCACTCTTGTTCTTTTGTTCTAGCTTCGTCTCATTTTTCTTTCTTCGTCTTTGTGTGTGTGTGTGTGTGTCGTGTCTCAGTTTCACTGTTTTCCCCTCTTCATTTCTGTTTCTATCTTCCAGACAGATGGCAGGTCTCGGGGTCATGGTGAGGTGTCTGGGTGGGGTGATGGCCTACAGGGTGGAGGGTTATACTGCAGATGACATCCAGTCAGAGAGAATGTCTTCTTAACTCTGTTCTCCTCCCGTCTTTACACTTTCCTGAACATGTGCTCTCTCTGCCAGACGTGCACACACAGTCCTGAGTCCTTGGCCTTCCTGCTGTGCCTCAGCGGTGTATACATGGTGTGTGTGTGTGTGTGTGTGCTGACAGAATGGGGTTTTGTGGAGAGAGACAGCCCCCAGAGTGGGGCAGGGAACAGATTGGAGTCTGAGCCTCCACGTCCTGACTCATTAATCTCCTCTTTAATTCATGGTCCCACCGCCGGCTCAACATGTGCACGCGTGCACACGCACACACTCGCACATGGACACACACAGAGTCGGCTCCAACGTCCAAAAGGAGACAAAAAGAGTACATGCAGACACATTGATTCTGGCATTAACACCAGCAAGTGTCACCACGGAGGGGAGGTTTAATTATTCAATTTCCTCATTTGTTTCCTTTCTATTTGCTGGGAAACGATTCATCTCACTTCAAACCAGCTCTGTTGTCCCCTCACACCACCCCGTTAACGCCAGCACTGATCTCATGCTTGAGGTGGCAGAGCCAAGAACCTGAAGTCAACAGGAATGTGACCGATGGACGCTAACCTACCATGCATGTTAGTGTTGTGCTGCTCAGCTGCTCAGCTCTGCTCCTGGGGCTAATTGGAGCTGTTGGCTGTAAGGGCCATGCAGAAGAAGTTAGTGTCACACCACTGTCTCTCAAACTCTCCCACTTGAACCTGAACATGTTTCACAGCTGTGACAGTCAAGTCCGTTTGTGAGTAAAGCGTCTGTCTGTCAGCTTGTTGGTTTCTTATTCTAGCAGTGCATCAAAAAAAGAAGTGAAGGGGAACCCCATCCAGAGCAGAAGCAAGGACCCCATTTATTCAAGCCAACGCTTCAATCTAAAATAAACATGCACATTTTAAGCCACACGATTCGAATGGATGCACTTTTCTTCAGGCATCAGCAAGTGTAATATGTATTTTTCATATTTTCCTCTAAATGGGGGTTCATTTTCCTCTTTTTGGCTGTTTAGCTTGAGCAGTCAATCTTTTTGGATTCCCATTTTCCTTGTTTTGCCTTGACTTTGACCTTCTCAGTATTATCCAGCCTCTGCTCTTGTCACTTGCTGGAGTAGAATCCGGAAACCGTAACTTGCCCGACTTGTAAGGGGGCATCAGCAACATGCCTGTGTTGTAAGATCTGACTGTGCTGCAGGCTTCTGCTTAGCTCTTAGTAATTCCTACCTATTCCCGGTCATACGTGATCTTTGGCAGCCGGCCGAACTCCCTTCCTCCTGGAAATGCCTTGGCAGTTGTTACAGATATTGTGAAGGATAAAAGGGGGCGGAAGAGCTTGAGGAGGAGCAGGAAGTGTTGGAACTTGTGGAGATGATGAGGACATTGATAAGGACGGAGGAACAGGCGCTCACATTGTTGCCTCCTACTGGAAACAGACTTTGTTCTATAAATATTGAAACTATGAAATAATGACAATCATGCAGCCACTAGAACAGTCAAAGTACTGGTGGTAATGATTAATACAGTAATTGTAATCAGATGATGTGTTGTTATGAGGTTATTCTCAACGAGAACTGTGAGATCATTATTTTTTATTCTGATATGTACTGAACCGAACGTGTGGTGTTGAGACTCACATAAGCACTGAAGCACAGTTACAGTGGCCATTGGGTTCTTGGGCGCCACCCAGACCGAGGCCCTTCTCGCCCGGACGCCGAGTTTGGCCGGACGTCCGACAGAGTTTCCAGCTCAAGTTAAAATGCCAGAGAAGTCTGAATATTAAAATAAAATTAATCAGGCATAAATTACAACCTTTATTCTCTAGAAAGTTCATTAATGTGATTGTCTGTATTTAAGTTATTTATCTGAATGTTGGAAGTTAAACTGCCGTTTCTTTTGATGTTGCAGAGTCTCTCATGTGATCCGGTCATGGACTGTGTTTCACAATGTAAGGCAGAGGTCACGGCACACACACATCATTCACACACTGACCTTTACGCACTCTCTCTCTTTTATATGACGTCATATTGTTTCATCAACCAGAACATCATGACTCCCCGTGTCGCTCTCTAAACAGTATTTCATCAGTCACATGGTTCCAGCAGTGACTTTACTCAATAAACAAAAACACCAAGGACACTTGTGTGCATGTGTGTGTGTGTTGCAACTTACAGAAAGTCTTGCTCAGCTACAGGGTCCATCAGGCTTTGAATGATTGGCTTTTAGTGAACCCTTGACCTGTTGTCCTGCTGTCTCTCTTCCTGCCTCACCCCACGTGTCCAGATCCTTTACCTTCTCACTCCTTGTGAATTTTTGTGAATCGACTTAACAAAGCCGCCACTCGCAGGGGTTGAACAAAGAGAAAGGATTCTTAAGAACTGCATTTCTATAATAGAAAGTCCTCTGAAAGCCGTGGAAACAGACTTTGATGTTTTATCAACAGTACTCTTGGACTGTACCCGACTCAGACTTCTGTCAGTTTAATTGGATTTGGCTGTTCAATACGAATATTCAACACTTCAGTCCTCAAGCATCACTTTATTGAACTGCCAGATTTGTGAACAGGGTTCGGCGGGGCGTTCAGGGTGACAGCCATATTCACGTAACATAATAAACATGCCATGTTAGCCCTCCTAGCTAACGCGCGGGGACTGAAATGTCCCCAGAAGTACAGTAAATGCACACTGACTGACACTAAAACAAAACACACGAGGTCTCCACTGAGGGGTCTCCGACTTTCTATAAAAGGGTTTTCAATCGCTGCTTCAGATGAAGTCTAGACTGCAAAACTCTCCCTTTTCTTACATTCTGGCTGTTTGACTGTGTGGATGTGGCCTTTTTATTATGTGCTGGCACACTCGCTACCCTCATTGATATACAGATATGCCCTTCATACCAGGCATGTGGAATTCAAAACACGCTCCTGGTAGTTTGGGGTTGTGTTTGTGTGTGTTTCAGATTACTGAAGCTGCATCACAGTGTTGGAGTTGTATTTAAATCCCAAATATATTAGAACTGGAGATTCTTTAAAACACCTGCCGGACTGTTGACTGGTTATCTGTTCTAGTCTAAGAGCCAGAATAAAAAAAGCACAATCAACAGCTGATAACACCCACCAGCAGGTGAAACCATCAGAGAAA
This sequence comes from Nannoperca obscura, assembly GCA_036024295.1. Taxonomy (NCBI): domain Eukaryota; kingdom Metazoa; phylum Chordata; class Actinopteri; order Centrarchiformes; family Percichthyidae; genus Nannoperca; species Nannoperca obscura. The sequence continues at coordinate 76,446 of JAVQJL010012802.1, forward strand.
TGTGCCGCCTTTATTGATTTTATTTATTTGTCACTTTCCCACGATGCCCAGTTGCCCACAGAGCATGACCACCTACAGTTCCAGTAACTTTCCACTTTACGTTTGACCCCTCTCTCTGAATGGAACTGGTTCAAAGCTGGTCGATCTAGATTGGGTTTTTTCTGTCGAGTCATTGTTATTCAGAATGTGTTGCATACACACACACACACACACACACACACACTCAAAGCACTGTGTGTGTGCGCGTGTCCAAAGGGAACAGTCTTTGTCAGCTTTCTGTCGCAGTAGAGAACTTTCCAGTTAGCAACTTTTTGCATGTGAATGGGATCTTCAGCTTCCTCTCTAACGTCAGCAGAGTTTCGTCACAGCCGCCATGTCTGCGTCTCTCAAACGCTTTCCAGCCGGCGCGGTCTGAACGTCATGTGCTCTGCTGTTACTGGAAAGCGGTCCTTGTCTGTTGAAAGCGAGCTGTCTAGATCAGATGTTGCACACATGGACAGAGGGACACTGTACACGCTGTACTGAGAGTTGTGCTTCCCCGTACAGCTGAACTTTGAAAACAAAGTGCTAATCCAATAACATGACTATGAGAGCTGCAACTAATTATTCTTGTAGGCAATCAAGATGTTGACTATCTGTTTATGAAACGGTTCATCTTTTGGTCCAGAAATGTCGAAGAGAATAGTGAGAAGTTCTCCGAGACACCTTGAGTCAAGCTTGACTTTTGGTAATTAGATAATTATATTTGTAAAGGAAAAGGAAACCCTCGTCTAGTGGTTTGAGGACTCCATAGCTCCACGAAAGCTCTTTATTTTGGCTCTGACCCCCCTTTTGGACAAACCTGCTCTATGTCATCTATATCTGTATCATTGTGTTACCAGGAGGTTTTTCATGGATCCAGTTAAGTAGAACGCTTCTTTTGCTGAGAACGGAGCTTAGATGTTTCTTCTTGAGGGAGCAGCCTAAAGAAAAAAACTGGTCCAGATCTGAACAACTCCAAAATCAATGCATTTAAGTTCCAGCTTATTATTTACACTCAATGCACAAAGGGGATCTACTGGGATCAGTTTTGTTCTCAACATGAGGTTTATCTCAAAGAACGGGAGAATGAGAGGCCTGGATGCATTCGTTCCAAACACCAAACCATTCTGGAGATCCTTTATAGCTCTGCAAGCTAGCAGCGGCCTCAAACACATCTGTAACATTTCTATTATGCACTTTTCTATATATTGGCAGACATACATGCTAATACACCGATTGTGATAAGCTTTTTTTATATAGCTCTAAAAATCCTCACATTTGAGAATCTTTAACCAGCAAATATTTGGCATTTTTGCTTGATAAATGCAAAAATGCCAAATATTTTGTCAATAAATGCATCAACTAATTCTTCTATGCCTTTTACAAGTGCTACTAATGACGAAAATTGTTTGTTTATGGTGTGTCAGCTTTTGGTCTTTGTAACTGCGTCTGATACTATCAGTATTCAGCTCGTCAGCACGATTGCACACGTGCTTGCTAACATTAACGCAATGTCCTTTTTCAAAGTGTCTTGACGTTATTGAATTTCAATTCATCTCCAGCCCCATTTATCTGAACAGAAAAGGATGTGAGGTGTTAATCTATCCGTGTGTGTGTGTGTGTGTGTGTCTGTGTGTGTGTGTGTGTTGTGGTCCGGGGGTTTCACAATCAGGGAGTGTTGCAGCTTGTTATGGTGCAACACAGGAGCAACCGTCAAGTCGGATCTGATGAATGGGAAGCTGCTGCTAATGATCGTTAAAATGCTCCTTTCTCCACATGTAGTATTGGGCCATTTATCAGCCACAGAGATGGACCTACAGGCCCAGACACACTCGCACACATCACACACGCTAATCAGCTGCTTTCCCGTAGCCGTGGCAACCAACAAGAATCTCCTTCCCTGTGCTCCTTCACTATTTCTCTCCCTTTCGCTTTCTTGTATCCAACCTTTTGCTTTCATGAGCTAATCCTCCCCTCATCCGTTTTTTAGAGTTTTTTTTCTCCCCTGGCTAACGAAGAAAGAGAAAGTTTAAAGACACAGAAAAGCAGGAAGAAAAGAAACCAGAGACGAGGCCTGAAAGCGCTCTGCGGGCCGCTGCCTAGCACCTGATTTCCTCTGGGAACAGAGCGGGGATAAAGAAATAAAGGCGTGACCGTGTGAAAGGGAAAGAGAAAAGGGGAGAGGGTAGATAAAGACTAGGTTTACCTGCCAGGTGGGACTAGTGGAGATTGAGCATTTTAAATCAACAGTGCTGCCTTGACATGTGCGTAGTGAGCTGACTGGTAATGCTGGTAAAGAAATATAACGGGGGGGGGGGGGGCCTCAGGCTTTCTGTTGATGGTATGAACTCTGACGAAAGTGAAGAAATGAAGTTTACAGGCAGAGAGGTAATGGAAATAACCACCTAAAAAGCCCTTCTTTTTCCTTTATTTTGAATTACGTGTACAAACGCTCGACAGTGGAAAAATGAAGCTTGAGTGGAACCGATGACGCTGAGGGCGAATTTCAGAGCGCAAAGCATGAAGAGAGAGCAGAGCAGAATGGGAGAGATGCTGTGTGTGTCTTTGTTATTTTATATATAGTCAAAAATAAACTATTAAAAACGCATCACTGAGCCACATCACCATGAACACACACTCTGTAGGTTATTTTAAGTCCCATAAACACTGTCATGCTGCCAAAAATACTCACTAGCACCAAATGTGGATTAATCCGCAGCTGAAAATAGTCCCCAACAAATGCACCATCAGAATCAGAATCAAACAATTTATTACCAAGTGGGTTTTCACACAAGGAATTAGTTTTGGTTCATACAAGAGCATAAATATATACAGATATTTAAATAAAAACACTACATGTGGTTCTTTTGACAGTAACACAAATCTAGAATATCACCAGCCGTGTCCTTTTTAAACCATTATGTACTCTCTGGTATGTGTGGGCTCTTCCAATAACCGAAAATGAGCCTGGCTGCTGCAATAAAACGTGGAACTGCCAGCCCAGACGGCCTCAGTGAGCCCAGGTGTCGTGACATTTATCCCCTGAGGAACACATTTGTGGGGATTGTAGTTTGTTTTAACCACCCTTTCGGTTTTATTTCAGTAGCCTGTTAATGTTTTGAATATTCCTATTAAGAGTCTTACAGTAACCGTAGACGTGTAATGTCTGCTGTGGTGTATTTGAACACATCTACAGCATTCTCTCTAATTGCCACTTGAGTTTTATTGATCATGAAAGCTGCTTTACACTTTATTTAACAAAGAGAAAATTAACATCAGACAAAGCGGAGCGACGAATACTAGAGGATCTCTGGCAGTCTGCCACACCTATCACAACCAAGAAGATGGGAGTGAGGATATTATATTGTTGACCTTATTACAGCATTTGTATCCCTCGACCCTACTGTATAATCGGTATACCTTGATTCATAAAGTCTTTCCCGTCCACTGGATGATACGTTTCGCAGGTCGCGTCACAAAGGTGTGTAGTTTGTTTTCTACACCCACATTGCTCACATTGTTCTGTATGAGTTCACAGGAAGGAGACTGACTTCACTGAAATTCTTCAGAGCTGCAGAACAGCACTGACTCATAGATGAACACCATGTTCACGATGTACAGTACTTTATAACCTCATTGCGTCATTATTTACTTAAGCACCATTTAATAATCCCTGGTGGCTCATTCTTCTTAACTTTAATGTGGCTCAGGCCTCGTGATGCTCGAGAACAGCTTTGCTCCAGTACATATTTCAACCCAGCCTATTGTTTCACACTCTCACACCCCGTTTACACCCGACATCAGCACGCCACCTGGGTGATCCCATCACATGTGGACGGCTCTGTGTGCAGGTTTGAATCTCGGATCTCTCGGACCACATTCAGAGGTGGTCTTTTCTTAGACTGTGTGTGAATGTGTCCTGCGCCACCCTGAAGGGCCGCCTACTCACCTGACGCACTCGTTACTGCGCCAACAGCAGAACATTAAAGTGTGAAACAACAAGAAACCGAGATGCAGTATATTGAAACACGCCCGTTAAAGACGCCAACACATCTGATGGTGCACACATTAGAGCGGGGAGGCAGGATCCGATCACAAGTGGTCACTCGCGATGAGTATGGAGGTGTGAACTGAGTCCACGCATGTTAATGCCAGGAGAAACGGCCATATGTGGTCCAACTCACTTTGACTCACGTGCATTCGTCCATGTTGCCGTCTGTGTCCCAACTAACATGGATAGTAAATGGTTTTGTGGCAGGCAAGAAGGCCAGGCCGGTTTATTTCTTCTGGAAATGTTGATGTGCTGTATCACGGCTTGTAGGAAGCCAAGGTGAGGTGGAAGACAAATATTTACTTGGCAGCTTCCTCTCGAACAGACCTTATAGAGTCTCTTTGATTCCTCAGTCATTAACACGGCCTTGAGGGGGTCAGAGTGCTGGCACATGAGGCTGGCCCAGTGAGTAAGAGAGGAGGAATGGCGTGGGTCGAAGGGAAAAGTATCGCCCTCTTCCCTTCAGTGGACCTTGTATGAGAGAGGCCTCGGTTAAATTTTTACAAAGTCTTACTCATTACTCTGGAACATTGACTCAGCACACAAGTTTACAGTTGTTAGTATGTCTGTGTGTTTATTTAGAGCCAAGCCATGAATGAAAAGAGTCACTATGCTTCACCTGCTTCGAAATAATGAAAAGTGACAACTGACATTTAGGCTGGAATCAGTGTTCAGTCAAAGGCAGAAAGAACCTGCGTATTTCTTTTATTAGCAAGTCATTATGTGCCTTTATTTAGTTGAATCTTATTTGAGTTTTTCATCATTTTGCATTAATTGATCCATTTGAATTTGAATTTGTCTACGACACATTTCCTGGGCCCTGCAGCTTTGACTGCAGGGATATACAGGCGAGAGACAAGAACAGTTCTGGCTTCTGTTTGTAGTCCGAGTAGTATTGACCAATCACGTTTTGAGAATTCAGTCCATGTGGAGAGCACTGGAGGTGACTCACAGGAGAGGAGGTCTTGGCCCTGGATGTGTGGATGTCCGCCAGCTGCACCAGAAGCAGCGAAACACTGGCCGTCGCACTCGGAGGCTAAAATGTCCTCCGGCGATAGCCGATGGGCTTTGAGATTGCAGTTGTGATGAGCCGTCAGTCTGTTTCTGGTTGAGGTCATTGCGCACACAGAAATGAGTTCATCACCACAGAATCTCCCCTGCCTCCACCCCCTTATCTTCACGCCTTGCACATTCTTAGAAATGTTAGCCACAAAGCCTAGATGCATTTCCTCGCAGCCAGTCCTCAGTATTATATTGCGACACTTATATTGAAACGTACCCCTCCCTGCATGTATCTGGTTGAGAAGTCATGCAGTCATTGTTGGCATGACACATCACACAGCAAATGAAACACAGTGGACTCTCAAACAGGAATGTGAATGACTGCAAAACCCCCCTTCAGCCAGGCCTCAGGGCCTGATTCACTTATTGATCCAGTCGATATCGAAGCTCCTTCATTTGCAGAGACTCACGTGGGGAGAGAACATTTAATATCCCAGATATTAGATCCTTCATGCATTACCTTTCTTTTTTTGTGATCAATGAGTAACGTAGATTTTTCAAGGTGCGGCTGGTCGCTGATGACACTCCTGCCAAAGATGTGATCATATTGGTTCCTGAACCTTGAACATAGACTGCATACTTTATTTTAAAGTGGACTAAATGTTATTGACTGCCAGTTTTGGGAGAATAGGCTGCGCTGTTTAGCACCACCCAGACTGTATTGTATTATTATACCGAGGCCTATAAGACTTAATAATAATGAATCTGCATCGTGCACATGCACACGTTATATATTTCCATCTCCACCGGATTAAAAAGGAGGCCGGGCCCCTTGTTTACCTGTTGCCATGGTGAATTGTGTCATTTCTTCTTTTCAGGGTAACGCACGGTGAGTTTCCCCGCTCCGTGTCGGCTCAGGGTTCAGGGTTTAGGTTCAGAGATGGTTCTCTGGGCTCTCTGCAACAGGCCAGAATAATATCATCCTGTTTCCAGCAACATCCCTCCCTTTTGTATTATTTTTCTGTTTCTCTGATTACTTATCTTCTCTCTCTTCGTCCCGTCACCAGCAGAGATTCCAGTAAAAGCCCCACCCCCCCAGTCAAAGACCTTCTGTCCCGCTTGTTGAATCCACCTCTGACTAAGAATCAGACATCTGAATTAGTCATCGTCACATTTGATCAGATTTAATGTTCACGGTTTGCTCTCAAGATGGAACATCAGCCTCATGTTTACCGAGGTGAAGCGTGGAGACGGTCACAGTCAGCGTGACTCAGTCAGGCAGCCATGTCCGGCTCAGCTGATCCACGCTGTCGTGCTTCTGTGTGAGGTTAGAGCCTCCTTGAGGCCAGAGAGTACAACTGCATGCTCCGCAGCTCGTGTCCAGGAAAGGATTTCAGTGGGCGGCAATGTAGGCTGAGGACAGCGGTGGGAAAGAATGTCCGCAACAACAGCGGTTCTGCAGGGATCTGCTGCAGGTCGGGGACGGGGGGGGGATGTTTAAAGCGAGATTTGCTGTGACTAACGCTGACTCCTTTTCAGATCTTGTTGTTACTGTGCACGGTGTGCACAGGTGGCTTTTTGGGGCTTTTTGCCAGCTGTGAGGTTACCTGTATGACTGGAAACGTCCACGTGATGTGTGGGTTCTGTCTCCAGTCATTTAGGTACGCCTGTGTGGGCGGTTCTGTGGCCCGGAGACCTTTAACAGGAGGGAACTCTCTGAACCTGCCTGTGGCTTTTTGTTCTTGAATAGGTAGTTTTGGGAAGAATACGTGCGTGTGGGGTTTTTTTCAGATTTGAATACACCTCCTATAGTCAGCAGCAAACCCCCTGGTGTTAACCCTTTCCCTCCCTTTAATCTCTCTCTCTCTTTTTTGTTTTGCTTTCCAGGAGCGCTTTGCCGAAATGTTCGGGCAGGACGCGGCGGCGGAGAGCAGGAGGTCTCAGGAGAGTTTCAAGAAGTGGCTGCTGGCGGGGATGACCCTGGTGACCGGGGTCGTGGTGGGCTCACTCATCGCCCAGAAACGCCTGTGAAGGGAGATCCACGACAACTCTCCCAACACTCGCCCCTCGTGATCCTCTCCACCACCCTCCACCTACACACCGCGGTAGTTAAAATAAAGGTCCTGTTTGTCCCGTCAGAACTGCTGCCCACACACACACACACACACACACACACCCCACAGTGGACAGAATCCTCACATGTTGTTGAACTTTTTAGAAGAAGACAGAGAAGAGGAAGAGTTACTCGTATTCATGTTTAATCCACCCTGAAGGTTGTACAGAGACGAACACGTTATCCTTTCATTCACTGAAGCAGTTGTTCCTTCTGTTCCTTTTTTCTTTCTTTATGTTTTGTATGTATTAGTTTTAACAAATTTTGGTATCCTGTTTTGGTCCTCGCACGGCGTTCAACCTGATTGATGTCTTCACACCTGAACCCGTGTGTTGTGCGGCGTGGGCGGCTCTAAATGTCTTGTTTTGTTGCCCGTCCCCACAGACAGCTCTACAATAGCTTTGTGTATGTGCCATATAGAGAGTGAAAGCAGGGGAGGATGTAGCACCTGCCCCGGAGCAGCTTCCGTAGTTCCCGTTTCCTGCCGGCCGTCCTGATGCGAACGCCACGGTTCTAACATCCTGATCCATGACTCGCTGCACTGATTGTTTTTGTCTTTCTCTGCCCTTCATGCTTATTGGTAAATGAAAAGGAGTCATACGGATTTTAGTTAACAAAGCATGGGAGTGTTGAACTAGAAACCTAATGGGGAAACAACATCCTGCTTGTTTTGTGTTTTTTGATTGTGGATTTGTGAACCATTAAAACCCCAGTGCTGCCGCAGATCTGTGCTGTGTTTGTGTTCAGCCCGCAGACCGCCAGACTCACTGTGTGTGGCGGGTTCTGAGAATCGCTGTACCCAGTCCACGCTCGCAGGGCACCGTGGACCCTCCATGTTTACTACACAGTAGCTGAGGAATGACAGACACAGTAGCAGCACACACGATAGACAGAGCGGCACCGTCACAGCATGACACCCTCCTGGATGTACAGCTTTTATTTTGGTAACGCTTTATTTTAACGCCCCTTATTTAGCATTTATAAGCATTATATAAACATTAAATAAAAGGTTTATAACACACTATAATGGAGTATTTCAAGTGTTAATTAATGTATTATGTCTAATGTTAGAACTTCTCCTATGAAGCGTCCGTATCTCATGTATTAAACTCATCGTTCAGGTTTAATGACGACACGTTGAGGGTCATACTTGCCACATGGTAAAGTCTCCACTCCAGGGCCACTTACTAGATTTATTCCTGAGCTTTCAGCTGCATCTCGTGGCCTTCCTCAGCAGACCGAATGCAGTTGTCATGGAGATTTAAGAAGATGCTTTTTTATAAATACTAATTTAATCAAAACTGTAAGAATCAAACAGCTTCAGCCTGACCACACTTCTGTTCACACTCTAGTTATAGATGGTGAGTTAAAACTAAATACATTCAGAAACATTTGAAATATCCTTATCGGTTTACAACTACCTTTTTTATAGTGTGTTATAAATAATTTATTGTTTGTTGAGCTGCAAGATTTAGTGAATTGATTCATGAGTCAACAGCAAAACTTGATCAATAATTATCAAGAACCACAGAAATCTATGAAACCAGATGTTTATTCGCTGTTTATAGTGCTCAAAAAGGGGGCGGGGTTAAAATGAAGTGTTTTCATCGTTGCCGTGATCATTTTGCAATAAAACCCTAATCAATGCTCAAACAGACCGACTGCTAATTCAGAAGTCGTTCTTTATTTTTAAACCTAAAGTCAATTCTACATTTCTCAAAGACCCCGTTCTGCTTCAACGTGAACATCTTTGCCTTTCCAACATGTATGTAGCAAACGGGTGCAGCGAGGGTGCAGCACAGTTCTGCATCAGATGTTCTTTGAGTTAGATTTGATTAGAAAAGTGTCATTTATGAGTCTGTTTACCATCTTAAGTCGGTGGCTGTGGGGCCGTAAAACACGACACCCGTCTCACACACTCACTCCAAATAATCCATGCATCGCTCTCACAGCCCCCCACCACCACCACCACCACCACCACACTTCTCCTCCTCCTCCTCCCCTGACACCTCAAATCTGTCAAATCTCCATCCATCTCTCCTCCTCTTTTCCTCTCCACCCAGCTCCAGCGCTTCCTCTGCGGCACCCCCGGCTGTCACTGCACCTAGTCACGTGTGTCAGTCACAGCTGGCCTACCTGCTGCTTCTCACACACACACACACACGACAGGAACGTACACACCTGCCAGTCAGACGTAGTCCATGAGACACGGAGACTTTGTCTTTGTTTCTAAACATCTTGCCATCTTCACTTTAAAGCTGAAGTCGGAGGAGTGTTTGTCGTCTGGTGTTTCACGCTCCAACAACTGGCAGCTCCATTCGTTTACTGGGAGGGGAGGGAGGGTGTGTGTGTGTGTGTGTGGGGGGTAATCCTCCCTGTTCCCAGGGCTTTAATCTTGCTCTTATTCCGAATGCTGTCTCCAGCTAACAACAACATGTCCTTGATTGTGCGTTATATCAGCACAATGAAGCTCTGGTGCAACAGGCAGGTGCCACCTTCTCATCAGGCAGGTTAGATTCAGCCCCAGAGAGTAAACGTTAAAGGAAGGGACTGTACAAAACACAAGAAAACACCTGGATTTACACGTGAAACATCCGTCACTACGCTTCAGTGTGAGGGCCCAGCTAGCAGCTGCGCCTCACCTTCGCCTCATCGGTGCCCCTTTTCATCGCCATACTTCACGGTATCCGACAAACACTTAGATCCACGCAGGCCTGATTGTTATCCTTGCAACACATTCATCACCAAATGAAAAGAACGGCATTGACTATTGATGAGCATCATCCTCTAAACACTTGTGTTCCGAGTATCTTGTTAGCCGTCTGCTCTCATACATTCCAGGACAATATATCTATATTTTTCTAGTGTGTGCCACCAAGAAGCTGCTCGCAGGCGTTTCCTCTGCTGCCAAGGCCCTCACTGAAAGTGTGTGTGTGTGTGTGTGTGTGTGTGTGTGTGTGTGTGTGTGTTCCTGAAGGCACAAATAAAAGGTGTGACAGCATTCGCACGACATATGTGTGTTTATATATACACACATATACATGTGTATATATACACAATGCTAGTTATTTAAACTAATTAGAATAGTACGTTAGCTTAGTAACATATTTAAGAAAAAGAACTGATGGCTTTTAAACATTATTTATATTTGGTGTAAAAAGCACAATTGTGCCCCTTCTGATGGCCTAAACTCCATCTCTGCATTGATTAGTGAAGCATCACTGGTTCTTTTATCATTTTAATTTTTTGGGATTATTGGACTGCCCCTAGACAAGAAAAGTAAGAAGATATTTTCAAAACTAGGTCTCTGGTGCATCATCTTTGGTCATAAAGAGTGCAGAATAAAAAGGTTGCAGCCATGTCCAGTGGTCTGTTTGTATGTCTCAGAATGCCATTGTAAAATTTGAAATGAAATTGAACCTAATAAAGCCCATGTTGGAACAAGTGTTGAGCCTGTCGTGTCTTTTCCAAAGTCCTGGGACGTGTGTGTGTGTGTGTGTGTGTGTGTGTGTGTGTGTGTGTGTGTTAAAGCAACAAAGACATGTTAAATATTCAGGATGTTTCCAGAAGAAGAAATCAGCCGGAAGTTCATTTTATGCCCAAAATTACGGCTCAGCTGAAAACAAAGCTTAACCAATTCATGTGAAACGCAGACAAACGGTGACCATTTCATACATCCGCTTAGATAGTTTCAAGTTCCAGTAATCAATTCTATACACACACACACACACACACACACACACACACACGTTCAAAAGTTTGGGGTCACCCAAACAATTTTGTGTTTTCCATGAAAAGTCACACTTATTCACCACCATACGTTGTGAAATGAATAGAAAATAGAGTCAAGACATTGACAAGGTTAG